>MJUU01058675.1:11241-59819 GCA_002080025.1 Modiolus philippinarum | reverse complement strand
TGATTTTTAAGAGTTATGTCCCTTAACCTAGGTCTACTACCTTAAATATAAGAATAGAAAATTTTGTTTAAAACTAAGAAGTTTCTCCCTCATTCCAAACTGTCTTGAGCTTATTTTTGATTCGAATTTCAGATTCTTTTGATTGTTTGTTTGCATCTTTCGATTTGTGGATTTAAAATGTTTGAACTTTATCTGCACTACAGAGTCAAAATGGCCATATGCACAAAGTAAATTTACGGTAACTTTAGTATATTCTTTGCTATTCATCATTTTGGTTACCATCTCTCTTGTCCCCTTGAGTTGTGATCACAAAATAGCAAGAATTTTTATGCGTACACCATCCAGCAAGTTTCTACATGGAGTGTCCAAGATGATAGATAAAGTATTTCCAGTATTTATGACGCCGGAGTACCTTCAATATTGGCGTATACTATAAAGCTTTAATATATTATTTAAGACAGTGCTAATTTACTTGTACTGAGCAGTTCCCTAATTCCCCTCTTGTGATACAGGTAAACCACATACCACAAACGGGTGTCCCATATTAAAATATCTATTTTGTCTGAGAATACATTTTTTGTTCATCAATTTCAAGGTAAGCGCACACAATATGGAGGTAAGCACACCCAACGAAGTGTACCGTAATAACAGAATTACCAAACAGAATTGTCAAGAGCAAAAGCCCATATACTGAAAGAAGCATGGCATTTCTCCACATAGTTTCTCTACAATGGTTCGCAGCCAGGCTTTCCACATCATGACCTGACTACACTACAGAGACAAGGCATTCTCCTATCCATCACCTTGAGACGCACTCGGCAGCTCTATAGACAGCGTAATTAGTTCCTTGGTGTGTTCACATGGACTCTGGGTCATCAACATAGTAAGGATTGTCTGATATGCATTCTTTAATTTGAAAACTGACAAATTTAAAAGAAAACGGTGGTGATTAGGACTAGTCATGTATTATTCGACAAAATGCTGGATCAAGTCAAATGTAATCAAAACGGTCGCAAGTTTTTTAACCATTAAGACAGTTTTATTACCGGTATATTGGTCAACCAATTCATAATAGCAACCATAGAATATGCAGAATTTCCGTGATAGGGTAATTATTTTGTATGTAATAAATATCTGCTATTGAAGAAGTTGACGTATAAAAAGAATGCTCTGACAAATCGTACATGACGTATATACAGAGGCCCAAAAGGGATATTTTTTTTAAGCAAAACATCTGCATTTTTTCGTATTTTCGGGTTTTCTGTCATTATGTTTTCTCAAGTCATTCCCCTTTTAGATTTATTCAACATGTTCAACTCATGCTTGTTCTAGTGGTGCTGATGAGGAATTGGTAAAACAATTCCCCGTTTTAAAGATGTACTATGCTCTTTTTTTCTTTGATATGGTGTACTTGTACATGAGTTCATGTGTACACTTAGTTCAATTACGGTTATCTAAATTTATGTAAATTCTAAAACCTAAGGTTTAACTCCCACCATCGTAGTTTTGTTCTTTTAAACATTTTCGAAATTATGGATTTACGATGTTTGGGTTGTAGTGCTAATGAGGAATAAATATTCGAAATGGCCATACAGCTCATCAAAATTGTGTTATGGTCTCATGTTCACTTGTAAAAAATTTGTAACAGATTATGTTTTGACAAAACAAATTAATGATTATACATCACATGTGATAAGAATTATTCTGTCATTTGACTTTTAACAAATAGCTGTCATTACAGTAATGGAAACATCACTGTGTAACATCCTTTTTTGTTTTTGACCAATTAACATATTTTTTTTGCTATTAATTGTATAACATTTCTTGTAGCAAGGTTTTGAATGTGACTGTGATTTTAGGCCACTGGCAGTGTAAGTGTTTCCTGTTTTTTTCTATATTAATTGAGTTACTGGTACATCGGCAAACGAATACCGAAGTATGAAAAGGAAAGGGGAAACTCTAAAATCATAAATCCAACATCACAGCAATTCACAGCAACACGAATTGAGGCAGTAAGACAAAGACAAAACAAATAAACAAAAATGAACAACAACGCCACAAAACTAAAGCACTAGCAGTATGAACCCCTATAAAAACTGAAGTATCATCTGGTGCTACGGAAGGGTAAGCATGATCTGGTTTGATTTTTTCATTTATTTAGATTCGTTGTTTTGAAAAAATATGACGTGTCAGTATCCCAAATGAAAGTGGACATTTTCAGCTAGATTCATCTCTTCCCGGGTTTGACTACCGATTTTTGATATTTTCCTAGATTGACTCACTTACAAAGCAGGACATGCTTACCCTTCCGGAGCACCTGATGTCACTCTCAGTTTCAATGGAGTTCGCACTATGAGTGCCTTTGCTTTGTGATTTCTATTTCTGTGCTTTGTATCTGTCAAACGTCATGGTTTTCTGTTTCCTCGTTGGTCATGTATTTGGACTTCGATTTCTGTAAATTCCACTCCTTTGTTCCTTCGGTATTCTACTGCCGTTGTTTTTGACCTTTGATTTAAAGGATGTACGCTGGTCAATTAAAAAATAAATAGGACTTCAAATAGATCTTCTTTTATGTTAAAAACCCGAAAAAGAAATAATTTAAACGAAAACATTGCATAGGTTGCTGATGTCGTTTTTGAGATATAAGTGATACAAATTTGGTGGGAAACTGGAAACCTCTGAATTTTTCATGAGTTAAACATAAGCAATGTTTATGTATGAACGAATACGACAAAATAAATAGGATTTAATAAAAATTTGTCAGAATGCTGCTAAAGATGTGTAAAATGAAATTATCAAACAAAATATGGGAGTTCTTTGGCGAAAAATTATAATGCTTTCTAGTGGATAAAACCAGAAACAAGAGGCTCTCAAGAGCCTGTATCGCTCACCTGGGTCCTGCAGCACTATAATTCCCAACTGATGGTCCATCTTTGGTAGTGTATGTACATAAAAATCAGAAACTTTTTATAAAATTTAATTAAGATAGTTCAAGCACTTTCAGAGAAGATTTTTGAATGCAGTTTCCAAACTTAAGGGGCCTATGTTAATCTACGTTCCCTGCTGGCAGCTATTTAACATAAAACTTTGAATAGGGTAACATAAGGACTATCATATCAAAGTTCTACTGAAATTGTTCAAGCAGTTTCAGAGGAGAAGATCTTTTTATGCATTTCCCACTGGGTCAAATGTTAAACTAAGTTTTGCTACTGGTGGCCATGTCGGAAGACGGACCAGCACCAAAGTAACAAGCTTGGTAAAAATCTCACAAGTTTCATTTATGCAATGTTTAAATTGAATCCATTCAATGGGTTTCCATAATATCTTTGTATGCATTTCCCCTTAGGGTCCAATTCATTGCTGGCAGCCATGTTTGATGATGGATCAGAACTGAAGTAACAACACTTGGTCAGCTTCTCATAAGCAAAGTTTGGATTAAATCTATTAAGCAGTTCTCTAGAAGAAGATCTTTTGTTAAATTAAGTTCACAGCTGGTGACACTTGGTCAACACCTGACAGGCAACATTCATAAATCCATTCAGCAGTTCTCTAGAAGATCTTTGTGTGCATTTCCCATAGGGTCCAATGCTGTCGGTCATGTAAGATGACCGATTGGCACCAAAGTAAAAACACTTGGTCAGCACCTCATAAACATCATTCATGCCAAGTTTGGTTCAAATCCATTCAGTGGTTCTAAAGTAGAAGTTCTTTGTATGCATTTTCCCATAGGGTCCAATGTTAAAATTAAGATCCCCGCTTGCGGCCATGTTGGATGATGGATCGGCACCAAAGTAACAACACTTAGTAAGCACCTCATAAGCATCATTCATGCTCAGTTTGGTTCAAATCCATTCAGTGGTTCTCAAGAAGAAGTTTTTCGTATGAATTTTTCCATTAGGTCAAACTGTAAACTAAGTTCCCCGCTGGCGGCCATCTTGGAAGCGGTCGGAAAACTTGAATGTGTTCAATAAAATATAGTCCTTAACATGCTGAACATTTTTGCAATTAAAACGTAACCTTTATCTCGAAGCATTTTTGAAATATAGGACAAAAAGTAAACAATCATGAAAAATTTGACCAATATAGGACCATAACTCATATATAGGTACATGGATTTTCTTCAAAATATCCATGTGGGTAGATCTTTACATGCTGAACATTTTTGCTATGTAAACTCAACCTCTATCTGTTATAGTTTGTTTAATAAAAAATAAAAAAACATCAAAATTTTGAAAATTTTACGGAAAAAGGGCAATAACTCTTAGACGGGTCATCAGATTTTATTCAAAATTTTGCCATGGGTAGATCTTCTCATGCTGGTCATTTTTACTCCAGTCAGATTTTTTATATCTGTAACGGTTTTTGAGTTATTTGCCAAAAACTGTAATTTACCCCTATGTTCTATTTTTAGTAACGGCAGCCATGTTGTTTGACCTAAGACATACAAAATAATAAATTTAAAACTAAATACTCTAGTGATGATTCAATTAAAGTTTGGTTTCATTTGACCCAGTGGTTTCAGAGGAGAAGATTTTTGAAAGTGAGCTAACGACGGACGGACGACGGACGCCAAGTGATGGCAATAGCTCACTCTGGAGAGCTAAAAAATGGAGAAGTCCGAAAATCTTACAAAAATACCAAAACATGACCAGCGAGCATCCTTAAATTATCGACTGTTTTTTTTTTTTTTTTTGCATTTACAATGTTTACATTGAATCATGTATGATCTCTGCTGAATCAAATCAATCATTATATCGTTTCATTTACCTCTGCATCTGACATTGTATACCACTCAGTTGAGAAATAACTAAATACCGAAGTTACTGAGAAGTAATAGCAGTGTCCATTGTGATGTTTCCAACGACCTTCACAACACATTTTAAAACAGTTTTCATGTTTTAATCGAAGAGTTATAATCAAAGATTTATACATGCAAACCTCTTTGTTGTGGAAGTTTCATCTTTCGACTGCTGGATTTCCAATGTTTATACTTTATCTGCACTGTTGTTGTCGAAATGGCCGTATGCAGAAAGTAACTTTACAGTAACTTTGGTATGTTGGTATTTATTAAGTTATTAATTTTGAGTCGATGCCACTTATCGTGGACTTTGAGTTCCCGAGGATATTCACCAATCCAGTAGTCCAGTACTTCGGTGTTGGCTCGAAAACCGATTTTTTTTAAACTTAAATATAAAAATAGAAAATTTTGTTTAAAACTAAGAAGTTTCTCCCTCATTCCAAACTGTCTTGAGCTGATTTTTGCTTCAAATTTCAGTTTCTTTTGATTGTTTTGTTTGCATCTTTCGATTTGTGGATTCAAAACGTTTGAACTTTATGTGCACTACAGAGTCAAAATGGCCATATGCACAAAGTAAATTTACGGTAACTTTGGTATATTCTTTGCTATTCATCATTTTGGTTACCATCTCTCTTGTCCCCTTGCGTTGTGATCACAAAATAGCAAGAATGTTTATGCGTACACCATCCAGCAAGTTTCTACATGGAGTGTCCAAGATGATAGATAAAGTATTTCCAGTATTTATGACGCCGGAGTACCTTCAATATTGGCGTATACTATAAAGCTTTAATATATTATTTAAGACAGTGCTAATTTACTTGTACTGAGCAGTCCCCTAATTCCCCTCTTGTGATACAGGTAAACCACATACCACAAACGGGTGTCCCATATTTATATATCTATTTTGTCTGAGAATACATTTTTTGTTCATCAATTTCAAGGTAAGCGCACACAATATGGAGGTAAGCACACCCAACGAAGTGTACCGTAGTTGTCTTGGTGGTACCGTATAAACCAACTGAAACTTACCTGACGAATAAAACTAATTTATAATGGTAACATACGGGACGAAGACCAACAAAACGGACTTTTAGCATAGATGTACAATACGAACACTGGAAAGAATAAACATTTGAAACACGTGTACAATATAACAAAATTTACTGTATCTTATGCAACTTCGGTATTTTTGTATTTTGAAACCATTGGACCGATGCCACTGCTGGTGGACCAGAGGTTCCCGAGGGTATTCACCAGCCCGATAGTTAGACATCTGACATGAAATTTTACCTGCGTGCTTCATAAATTTACCGTATTTATCAAAATTCTAACCCCATAAAAATACTAAGGCTTCATTCCGTGTATTGCACTCGGTAGATGTCCTTGGTACTGGATTTGGCCTCCCATTTCGATATTTTTGGTAATGAGTACTTCTTTTTTTTACTACTTTAGGATTATGGCTTTTCCATATTGTTTGATTCTAATGCTGCTGATGAGAGGTTACTCCTTGAAACACGTGTACAGCATAACACAATTAACTGTATCTTATGCAACTTCGGTATTTTTAAATTTAAAAAAATACAAAAGGGTTTCTTTTAAATTGTTGTAGTACTCGGAACTCTTCGGAAGTTCAATTTCGACAGATTCAGCAAAGATTCGTCAATTGAAATTTAATTGGTATATCTTTACAGCTTCGGCCACTAAAACACAGAACTGTTTCCTTTGGAAAAATATTCAATTCTGTTGTCTGGCTATACACACAAAGTAGTACCTGTACATTATCGTTGAAAAAGAACTGTTATTTGAGAACATTTATATTTGATGTTTATTACTTGTGTTTATACTGATTACGAATCACAAAAAGTTGACACAAAATCTTAAAACTCATGACATTTGAACTACCTTTTTTGTTAGTAATTCTTACATGATATACGCTGATATGATTGGTTGAATTTACTTCCGGTAGCAATTTCTGAAGTCGTTTATTTTTCGATAGACGACGTTGACCGAACTACATTTAAGTTCATCTTATAAATTCATACGCCGAGTGAATCAAATAGACAAAAAACGTGTGATTGGCATTATAAAAGAAAGAATTTAATTATTTATCATCAAATTTAAAGAATTACAAGGATTAAACACCGTTTGAAAGGAATTTATAGGAGTATAAACGGGACCAAGTCACTCAAAAACATATCATAAAAGTCCTTCGGACTTTTATTTGTTTGTGAGTGAATTGGTCCCGTTTATACTCCAATAAATTCCTTAAAAACGGTGTTTAATCCTTTAATATTTAAGTGCCTAAATCCGGTTTTCATGACCTCATGAAACTCGATGTATACATTGTATGTACTGCAGCTGGCAGACGTTATAAAAATGTAACATTCGGAAGAAATTGTCTCTCACTGTACATTTCTCACGGGGTGCAATTTTGAACCTTGTTTCACTTAGGGCCCATGTTATTGTAACCTTTAATACACCACTCATGTAAAAATGACTTCAATTTGTATCATTTCCAACATATCGGTTGTGTGACTTATGTTTTCTTACTTGACAACAAACTGTTGAAGGGAAGTTTTTTTTTAGGATCAAGATTTTTTACTTGGAATAAAAAAATACCAAAGTTACATAAGAAAGTAAGTTTTGTTATGTTGTACACGTGTTTTAAGGAGTAACTTCTCATCAGCAGCATTTTAATAAAATAATATGGAAAATCTTAATCCAAAATTAGTGAGAGCTACTCATTAAAAGGGCATCGAAATTGGAAGCCAAATCTAATAGAAATGAGGGCAAATCACAGAATGAAGCATCAGTAGGTTTAAGGTATTAGAATTTCTATAAAAGAAGTAAATTTCTTTTAAAAAACACACTGTGAAATTTTAATATAAGCCAAGTTGACATCTGAGCTGGTGAATACCCTAGTGGACTTCGTACGCTAGCAGTAGTATCGATCCCGTAAAAGTACCCAATTAGCACTATAAAAAGTTTTTACCTAAAATTTCAAAATAGGTGGTCAAATCCAGTGCTAAGACATCTATCGAGTACCAAGGACATCTATCGATTGCAATACACGGAATGAAGCCTTACTATTTTTACGAGAGTTGGAATATAGAAGATGAAACAGAATGTGAAACGATAATTAAATACTGAGCTTTAATTTATACGTCATTACGAAGACATCTGTTTGTGATCAACTTTTCTTAATAATAATAATTAAATTTACTATTGTGACTTCCCCTCATTATCTATTAATTTTTGTTTAGAAATTATATTTGTGTTAAAAATTTAAGTTTATGTCGCTAAGAACACAACTGGTCGTGCTTATTACATCATTGTATCTAATTATTATCGAAATGACAATACAAAAACTTGCACATTTATGATCATTTATGTAAACATTTTAATATAATGCCGAATGGCGCCTTTCATTACAGTATGCAGCATCCTTGGTTTCAAATAATTCAATTCCTTCCAGAATAATTGACGGTAAACTAAATTCATTACTATTTTTTCCGATATTTACCATATCAAAGAATGACCATTTGATTTTGTGGGAGGGGAGGGGCTCTAGCGATTTCGTAAATAAAATATTAGTAGTCTAATCCTACTTGTCATGAAAATAGATAATTCAAATTTTGATTTGAAGAAAAACAATAAATGGAAAATGCAAATAGATAACTTCATGTGACATTTGGTGAAAATATTTTTTCTGGATTTTCATGGCCGCAAATATTTTTTAGGTAAAATAGCCCAAGCCTAACCCTGAAATCAAATGGTCGTCACCGTACACCATGATTGTCATCCAGAAACAGAAATTATTATAATTATCACATATCTTTTCAAATGAAAAGATAAAAAATCTTATATGGTACAAACACACAAAATAACAATGCTCTACAGTGGTACAACATGATTTTGGCAATATAGAGACAATATAGGGCTACTTATGCGGTCGGAAGGGACTTTGCGAGACTAAGATGCACATACTACGAGCACGCTTTGACATATGTTTTGAAAATATTAACATGCTACTTATTGCCTGAATCAGAGTTATTTATGCGATAATCAGCGTAATCAGTAAGCTGCTTGGCTTCAAATTTTCACAACAAATCTCATTGTGCGATGTATTCTTTAACTCTCTGACAAAACAAACACACCAAAAATTTGTGTAAAAAAGTTTTTGAAGTGAAAGTGTAATATGTAAGTACATTTGAATCGAAAAATTTGATATTTAGGCACAAATGATAGTGACATTGGAAACGAGTTTTTCTATCCAACAATATAGAACAGAATTTAGAGATGATGACCAAAACAAATTTGAACCTCGAAAGCTCAACATCAATTTTGCTCGACCTACTTGCGTCGGGTAATTGAAAAATTTGTGCGTTCGTCGTGTGAATCGTGTGCGTGTGGTAGGGAATGTGGTACGTATACATCGTTGTATTAAGTTTTGAGTATTTACAGTTCTTGTATTGTTTTAGAGCTATACGACAAATAAGAGCAGATTCTATGACAGGTTAGAGCGGTCAGGGCTCTGTAACTGGTCACAGCAGTCTGGTTTCTATTACAGGTCAGAGCAGTCAGGATTCTATGACAGGTTAGATCGGTCAGGGCTCTATGACTGCATGGTCAGAGCATTCAGGGATCTATGACTGGTTAGAGCAGTCAGGATTCTATGACTGCTCCAAGTTAACTTCAAGTTAACTTAGGACTGTTCTCATGACTGCTCCCCAAGTTAACTTGGACGAGAGGTTATGTCTGCACCCTACTGTATATATAAAAAATAAAAATCGACAATTTGACGGTTTTATTTTTTTCATTTATCTCTTGACCGTCAACAGTTTTCGATTTATGACCACATCCAAGCTACTGACCGCTTGCGTTATCGTGGTTGGTGAGATAACTTAATGTACTTATCATAGGATCCTCTGACATTTATATAGAACCGAACTGAAAGTCGCAATTCCAAAAATGCAGCAAATGGTGATATGAAATTAAAACATAACGCCAAAACAGTAACACATTAATTATGGAAATGTATAACAAATCCATTATAGACTGAGCTCTAGTACAACAGCTGTATTGTTTGACCTTCTAACAAAAATTTTGCCCTCAGCCTACGGCTTCGTGCAAATGTTCATCCTCAAGTAAAGTCATAAGGTTAAACAACCCAGCTTTTGCTTTCGGACCCAGTCAATTGATATTTATTATTTAGTTAGATTAATAAACTGGTAAATAATTGCTTAAAATATACATATGAACATTTTCAGAACTATATTTACGCTTTTAAAATTTCAATTACAAGAAAATCTTGCCGGTGTCTGATATAAAAGTTATGCGTATCGAAGACTCGAAGTGTAGAAACGGAAACGAAGAGGGACCGTTTAAAAAGTCTTCAGACAAATATCTTTCAAAAGTTGCAAAAGCTTATTTAGATGAATCGAACTTGACAAATATATTTTTTTATTCTTGGCCATTTATTTAGGTCTTGATTACTACAGTATGTGTAAAGACCCTCTCACGATTTTTTCAACCAGTTGAAAAAATATGTGTCGTGGTGTGAATTTGATCATCAGTAACATGAATCAGAAATCTGAAAAACATGTACTAAACGTGGCGTTAATTTAGTAACGGTGTTATTTTTGATATGGCCATTCAAAGAATAGCAAATGTATTGTTCCCCGCGACACAGACTATCTCCATCTTCTTGTGTCAGGGAAAAGTTGATGTCTTGAAAGCAATAAGCTTGCTATTGTCCTCATTGTCCGTAATGGATGTATATTTGTTGAAGTAATATCTATGGTGGATTCTATATTTGTAGCAGATTCCGAATCTATGACAGAAAGTGACGTGACAAAGAATATGTCGCTCTACATCTATGGCAGATTTCATCATCTTCAAATCTATGGCAGATTTCATCGTCTTCAAATCTATGGCAAATTTCATCGTCTCCAAATCTATGGCAGATTTCGCTGTTCCCAAATCTATGACAGATTTACCTGTTCTCAAATCTCATTTCCACATATACAGAATAGGATAAAATGTAATGCAGATTTCTCGTAAGGCAGAAGCTAATGTCGAAATTTTTTATTGACTTGTACCCTCTATCCTATTGTGCTTTTGCTTAAGTTTTAAGGAATAAAAGTTTATGGTTTGAACTGACGTTGACATAGTAGTGTTTGTTCTCTGTGTTTTCAGTCGTTCTTATTTGATCCTTTGAAAACAAATTTGCGATTTTTGCCTTATCAAGCACGTGTACGTTACCGTCAAATGAAACGTAACAACTTACGAAATTCCAGGAGGACAATGTTGAATATTCATAATGTTGATTTTCGTCCGTCTGGTCGCTAGATTTCACATTCAATAGTTCACATTTAAGGTGAATTGTATCATAATTTATACCATTACAACCGGAATATCTAGAGCAAGCCTTCACGCACATTTTTGGTCCATATCTTTCGAATGTTTTCATGATATTTGATTTCATATATAGTATTTCCGCTTATAAAAATGGCCGCAACCAATTGGAGTGTTTGCAGCATTACATGACTGAGCTTTAAGTAATTCAATTTTCAACAACACAAAAATCCAAAGTAGGTGTACAATTTGGGATTCTTTGATAAAATACATTCTGAAAGCAAATAAACATACATAATATCATCGTGAAAATGTATAAGAAATACGAAAATGAGGGGATATGTGTTAAATACACTTGATGCAAAATCTGCATCAATACAGGGAATCCTTATATAGATAGCAGTGATGTATCGAGTTTTCCAAGTTAAATAAATCTCATATTTTCACTCAGTGAAATAAAAAATATATGTGTTCACTGTAGGAAATGATATCACAATATTATTGTCAAAGTAAAATCTGGCGTTTTGATATGCAAAAGACAATCCCCAAAATGCATCTAAAATCTCTTTAAAGATTTGAAAATCTAAATAATAATCAATCGTCATGAATATCAATAATAATGTCACTTGTGTCGAACAACGCAATGAGTCAAACTCATTCCGGTACAAGTTCCAAAATTCGTTCCTTACTGCGCTGTTCGGCACTCGTGACATTATTATTATTGATATTCATCACGGTCGATTAGTTACACTATAATTATAATATAAAACAATGTTATTGCAATTTTTATCCTGTCACTATTTTTCAAAGTGATTATACCTAAGGTGACCACTGCCCCTAGCATGGACCCAATGTAATTGGGCTCAATTTCCAATTTCTACGTTGTTTGTTTTCCTTTTAAACTATACAAATTAAATAAAACAAGATTATTATCTTCGCCAATAACAGAGAATCGTATAAATTCAATTCATTAATCAGATTAAATGAAAACTCTAAAACGAAGCAAATATTATCAGTTGAATATATAAGCAAAGAGGCAAAGTATATACTTAACTATTTGTGACTATCTGTGAAGCAAATTCTAGTAAAGATAATAAAACAAAACATAACAAACCAAAAACAAACAAGAAACACAAGCGAACAAACAAACAAACAACCAAACAGAAAAAAACAACAAAAAACAAAAGGAATAAGATGAAATAAAATAATATTTACACGCTCATGTGCAATCTACATTAAATGACATATTACTTCTTTGAAAGACTCTCCCAATCAATACTACCTGTCTGTACTGTCCAAAGTTTGTAATCAATTTTTGTAAAACTAAATACACAACTACAGACTGTTATGATAAATATACCTTTACGATGCAATATATATAGATTACACCACAAGATCCCGTTCATTACCGTATTTTATCCACTAGAGATAGTTAAATTTTAAAATTTTAATTGCGAGGCTTGCCGAGCATTTTAAAATTTTTAAAAAAATTTAACTATCGAGAGTGGATAAAATATGGTAATAATCGGGATAAAGTGGTGTAATCTTTTTCTCTAATGATCAATGATAAACACCGAGAATTGTATTCCGAATAGATTTGGCGGGAAATAGCATGGGGCTTTATTCAACATATGTTGAATAAAGAAAATTTATCTAACGGGTCAAAACCGGTTTAAACTTGACATATCATTAGAGAAATAGTGTTCCGATTAATACTTGAGAAGTTATATTTTATTTATATCTCGCACCATAATTTATAATTTGTTAATTCATCCTAACTGCATATTTTCACATTTCATAAGCATATTTTGAATAATTTATGAATTTTCATTTTAACTAAAAAGCTGGTTTTAAATCCTTGTTAAAGTCAATGGGTTCAAACTTCAACCGATACATTAAATCTCAAACTGCGATACCTAAATGTACCAGTTAATTAATTATTTTATGCACGTTTAAAATATGCATTACTCTGTAGACTTTAAACAAAGACTAGTTCAACATTGAAGAGAACAAAAGATAGCACAGCAAAACATGAACAGAAACAATAACTTCTACTTTTGATTGCCAATATTTCAGATATTATCACATATTTATACGCAAATTGTACCATTTTGCATATGTAATAACCGGATGAAAGTATGATCGATATCCGTGTCCGGGGCAGATAACTGTTATCTGCCCTGTTTTGATGACGTCATCTAGCAACGTATACAAAATATGGATGAAGCCGAAGCTTGTTCTCGGTTTAGAAGTGTTTTGAAATTGAAAAGTCAGAATTTGTTGATGTCTTAAAAATGAAACACCAAAGGAAAATCCTTTTGATGCTGACATTTTGAAACAGTGGCTTCAGACCATAGATGGACTCCGTAAGATTTCATCATGTCAAGATTGACACTGCAGTTTTACATTGTTATTCCTGGCAAGATTTTTTCATCTTACACATGAGAAAGATGCAGTTTTTGAACACTACTTGTTCCGTTCTATTTAAGCATCTCTCAACAGATGCATTTACCATACGTATTGCAACAATAAAAAAAAGTGGGGTGGGGTGGGGTGGCGGTCAATCTGGTGGGGGGGGTCAATCTGAGTTTGCCAAAATTTTGTCCATTTTAAAAGCAAAATAAATATGTAATTGTTCATTGCATCATTGCAACATTCCCCCGACAAATATGTGATAAAAAGATTATGACATGTCTATTCTGGTATCTGCCCTGATATCAGCCCTCTACTGATATCAGGGCAGATACCGGAAAAGACATGTAATAATTTATACTTATCACGCTCTGCATTTCACAATATCAGTAATGCACTTGACATTACGCCTTTTAAATTTTAAGCATATCATTTCAAAAACTATATAAATATTCCATCGTGTTTAAAAATTCACATTATAGTCATGTTTTAATGGTATAAATATTCTAGCCGCGTCCTTTATCTAAACCGTTGCAAGGGGTCGTCTTGACTTTACTATGAGGTAATGAGCTAACCACTTTGTTGAAGACCTCGTGGTAACTTCTGGATGAAGAACAACGACAAAAGCGTTGTTCCTTTGCTTGGTTCTACCATGTATTTGTAAAGGCTTTGTCTCATGTGCATTTACTCCATATCCTTTCATTGTTTTTTATGTCTGCAGTTTGTCTCTTCTATATATCAGTTACGATGTACTTGCTCATATGGATATACTAACATACTTTCAAATTTTGGCATTTTATTATTATTATTATTATTTTTTTTTTGTAATTTTCAAATGCTATTTCGATCACCTGTTTAACGTGTCCACATCTCATTACTTTATAATGCCAAGTTTTCTTGCAATAGACTTGAAGAGTGCCATGTGTTTGCATATATGTTGTTGTTGTTCACGAGCTTTACACTCTAGTACTTTTGTCGGGAAACGGGCAACAGTGATTGAAAAATAATTTTGCTGGTTTATTTTATAATGGTTGATGATTCCACATCCATCAGCTAAAAAAACATGGACGTAAGCGTTGTTAAACAATTAGCAATGAATTCCGCTCAACCAGTTCTAGGGTTCGTTTTAAAACCATTTAACTTGAAGGGGGGGGGGGGCTATGGTTTTTTTCAAAAAAAATATTTTGGATCTGATTTTATGTTAAAAAAATATTTTGGCTGCCAAAATGATGAAAAAAAAATTTCTGAATGAGGCTTTCTGCCCCAAAAAATAATGTTAATTTTGAAAAGAAATATTTTGTTGATACGCGTGCAAAAAATAAATAATTTGTTACGCGCGAAGCGCGAAATAAATTTTCTGTCCAGAAAAAAAAACCATAACCCCCCCCCCCTTCAGGTTAAATGGTCAGTCCCTTATAAGGTATCAGAAATGCTCATTGTTGAAGGCTTCATGGTTACTTCAAGATGAAGAACAACAATAAAAGTGTTGATCTATTTGTTGTATTTCTAGCGACTTTGTCTCATGCACATTTACTCCATATCCTTTCATCATTTCTATGTGCACATTTTTTCAGAAAAAAATAATAAAAAGTGTCATCATGCAGTACCCACTTTCCAAATATTTTCTCCAAATGTCTTTTTTTTTCCGACAAATAATCTCCAGTGTTTTTTTTTCCAGACATGTAATAGTTTCAACAAATTAATGTTATCACAGATAAAAGTTTGTTACCTAGTAGTTAATGTACTCCCTTATATAAATTAATGTCATCATAGATAATAGCTTGCTACTTAGTAGTTATAATATTACTTCTTTATCTACGTGGCCTTACCCGAGTAGATGCAGATGTGATATATATAACTTACTAAAATTTCAGTATAAGATTTTGTTTTGATTATACGTACTGTTCTTCAAAAGCCTCACCCGTTCCTTTATGTTTAATACGAATGACAACACATTGATAAGACAAAATCGTTTTCAAAATTACTGCGGAAGTTTCGCGTAAAAAGCACTGTCGGCTAAATAAATCGTAAAGCGTAACAGATAGGTAAGGAAGTGTATGAGGAATAGTAACGAATAGTGAGGACATGTTTTGTAAACCCTAAAGTGTTTGTTACGTAAGCACTTCTTTATCTCTGAGGCCTTGGCCTAGAAGACGAAGAAGCGATGTGATTATATTCGAGTGAAGCATTTCGTCGAAATTACCCGTATCCGTCTTAAAAAGCTAAAAATGTCGCTTCCTATAATGCATAACAGAGACGTCCGGATAAGCTATTTTAACTTAAACATAAACAATTTAACAAATGTAAGGCTCGAGTTATCTCGCTTTTACTTATTCATTTTATGAGAATGAGATTTTTTTCATGATTTTAATTCGAAAAGTGAAGGTTAAAGGAATCAATATTAAATTGGCAATTGATTGGAATTTTTCTCTGGCCACATGGGTTGAAAAAATCAATCTGGCCCTGACTTTGTCCATTAGGAAGAAAGCCTGGCTCAACAAAATTTCGTAGCACAGTATAGATCGGAAAAAAATCCCGGCTCGGATGAAAATTCCAGGCCCCCTCCGACCTGAAAATCAATAAGTCCGTGCCTTAGTATCTTTTTATAGCTGTCAACACATTTCAACAAGTAGCATATGTTTAAAAAGAATCAGAATTGACCTTTATTACACCTACCTAAATAATATAGTTGACTTTTTAGAAACATACATACAAACACATGCTGCAAAACCTTTTTATCAAATGTCTTCTTTCTATGGCTTATTAAAATATTGTCAATGGAATCCGTGAATATGAGACTTTCGAGAGTTGAGAACTATTGGGGGAATGAAGGCAGAAATGAGTCGACTTCGAACCTCAAAATCCAGTAAGCGGGGATGAGAATTTATTCCTGACAAAAACTCGCTCAAAACGGTGAAAATGCTCGTCAAAGGCTCGCATTTTCCAACGTTTCAAAGCTTCATCCTTATATTGCGTTTATGTCAAGTCAATGTATTGTTATAGGGTCTGTAAGTCTCGTCATGTGACTAACGAGAATCCACGATAAACATGCAATTTGAAAACGTTTCCCACCAAAACATGACGTAAGAGGATTGTGACGTTCAAGTTTTTGTTTGAAACGTCCTATATCTTGGTTTAAAATGTAACTTCCGGGTACAAATTTTGATCCCAGAAGTTCCAAAATTGTACGAGACTTACAGGCCCAATTGTATATTTCAAATACCAGATAATTGCCATGTATCTGTAACAGTTCTCTTTGAGGTATTAGATGAAATAATGCTTAAAATAGTAATAAAAATCAGCAACAATAAAAAAATCACTCAATTAATATATATGCTCTCTAATTTTCAGTGGAAAAGGTCAAAAGGATAATTAAATTGACCGAAAATTTAGTCCTGTATAAACCATAAAAAAATACACCTATTATTTTTTGTTCCGTTTGCTGTCAACCGCTGCACTATCACGTTTTGTTCTGTAACATCATGGTACCGATTGAATTCACATGGAGCAATATCTAAGATGCATGAAACGGTCAATTTCCTGCAATCAACCTGATAGTACAATAACGTCGTAAATCGGAAAAAGCATGAAGGCGAAATACATTTGTTACTAAGATAAATAAAGAAAATCTGTCAACTAAAAGTCATACTTCTTTAGTGATAAATACACATTTATAAAATCAATTGCTTAATTGATTATTTAATTTTCAACTTTATCTCAAAGCTATAATATATATTAGTGTTTTATTAATTAAAGGCACAGCATAATGGGCTGTCCAAGCTTACAATTAAGATAGGCGTAACAAGCTCTAGTGCTTCTCTAGTATTCTCTAATTTTTTACATTAGCTTTAAGTCAATTGATCTCCAATATCAGCACATCTCAACCTAGGTGTTGTTATTTATTGCCATCACATCCCGTCCCCCCGCGCTGTTTGCATATTGAATGAAAAATGCTGACCCGGTCCCTTTGTAGAAAAGATTTGTGGTCTCTTATGATATACTGGCTGACTGATTGTTACACCATCAAGATGACACCCAGTGCAATATACTGTATTTTATTAAAGTTGCAAATTAAAATGGGCGATACTGTTATTGTACAGACTAATATATTGGTAAAAGCATTTTTGAAACAAATTTGAAACATACTGATGGACTTTTTAATTCTTCTGCTCAAATGAAAACGTTTTTTTTTAAATCATTGCAATGCAACTGTATGCACTCCAAATTAAAAGAATTGACAAATAATAGAAAAGGAGAACTAAGAACAAATATAATTAAAACCAATGTAAATTAGGTGTCTTCTGAAATAATTTTTATTATCATGAAAGACATTTATTTTCCCCTCACTTAGTTTGTAAAATAGGTGGTGAAAGGGGTATAATCCAAATTCGTTTAAACACATTACGTTTAAGTGGGTTATTAAGTTAAAGTAAGTTGCTTATCCGGAAACCTCTAATAGAATACAAAAGACAACAGGAAACACCTACAATGGCCGAAATACATAGTCACATGTCACAATGTACCAAGGAACCGCACAAGAAAAAACCGCAATAAAAAACAAAAGACAAACGTAAACAACGACAGGAACTCGAGACAGTCCGACTTGGTACCGGCACTAGCCTAGCAAAAGCCAGCGGTATGGATAAACCTGTTTATGGGTACCCAAACTTCCTCTTCCCTATAGTATAATAAACATACGAATAAAACCCCAAACAGATAGACTACTAACTCCATGACCACAATCTTGAAAAGGAGAAGGGGACAAAACGTAATTTAGAAAGATGGGTCAAGGAGTGCTCGTCGCTAAACTGTCGGCTAGCTCAAGGATCCTAGTCTGCTGGTAAAACACTGTCGCACTACGAAAGAAAAATCAAACTCAGAACTCCCACATGGGTTTGGCAAAGAATCATGTATTTCAGTAGACATCGGCAGTATCAGTGAGAGGCTAGTATGCGTGTGCAATCCTCAGGTTATTGGATCCCATAACCAACTTAACGGACACGTGCACAATATCTCGTCGATATCCCCTATTGCATAAAGAATGAAAGTTATGTCCCAGTTTTGCTGGATTTTTAATCAGTTTCTGGCATTTCTTATAAACATTTCCGTATAATCGGGGATAAGAAATTGCCTTAGTTATAAGCTATTTGCCAGTGACATTATATTTTGATATCAAATGTTCATATTTTCTATGAAACTTTTTAAAGGTTTTGAACAATTTATGTAACCTAGTTGTAAAATTTTGTTAATGATAGTAAGGTTACGTTCATTAAAGTTGTCAAGAGTAGAACAAACGCGTGCGAATCGTACCAGTTGAGAAAAATAAACTCTGTAGGATGGGGCTGGAGGAACGTCGCCGACAAGAAAAGGGAAATTAGTAATATTGAAATCAAAATCATCCGATTTATCGTAAATTTTCATCTCGCCGCGGCGAGTTACTATCTCGCCTCGGCGAGTTAACAAAAAACGTTATCTCGCCGCGGCGAATTAACAAAAAAGATTATCTCGCCGCGGCGAGTTTTTATCTCGCCACAGCGAGTTAACAAAAAACGTCATCTCGCCGCGGCGAGTTTACAAAAAAGATTAACTCGCCGCGGCGAGTTATTATCTCGCCGTGGCGAGTTATTATCTCGCCGTGGCGAGTTACTATCTTGCCGCGGCGAGTTATTATCTCGCCGAATGGAGTTACGATCTTGCCGCGGCGAGTTATTATCTCGCCACGGCGAGTTAACAAAAAGGGTTATCTCGCCGCGGCGAGTTAATATCTCGCCACGCCGAGTTACCAAAAAAGATTATCTCGCCGCGGCGAGTTACTTTTTTATGCCACGAAGAATTATTATCTAGAGGCTCACATGAGCCGGTTTGGCTTGCCTGGGTTTAACATCAAATACCTATCTCAACTGTTTAAATGTTGACCTCTTCCATAATCCTGACTGCTTCTGTGAACATGTGCCAGAGTACTCAAGTCATTGTTTTTCTCGAATGCTCATTTTACATAGGTCTTCGTGTTGCACTTATAAGAACATTAAATTTCATTGACATAAATATTGAATATTGCTTTTTAGTAATCTGACCGTCTTTTTTTTTCCCGTGCAGCAGTATATTAAAATGCAAAACGATTTAACTGACTGATTACAATCTTGAACTTTGCAACTGTATTTATATATATTTGTTATTATATTCTGACGTTTTCATATTAATAAATGTATTTAATGTATCACTGTAGTAGGTTGTTAAAGCTTATTTGCATCTAGTGTTGTAAATTTATAGCAGTAAATATGTTTAAACTAAACTAAACTAAACCAGGTACGGTGCGGTGCACCAGTCAACATGGCTTATATTGCCATAAGTAAAACATACGCGGCGAATTCCTGATAAAGAAAAGCTAAATTTTTCCATGCTGATTTGTTTTGTCAAGTATAAATACTACAAGAATTTAGAGATTAAGTTTCAAAAAGGATTTGACATGTAAATTTCCATGGACCATGAAATTCTTAAGCAATCTTGTGTACAAATCTCGGAGTATCCTGAATTCATCTAAATAAATGTTTCATTATTTTAAGACATTTTGTCTGATACTTCAATAGAAAACTATAAAAGATGAAGTTTCAATTTGAATAACAAACACGTTTGACATGTCAAGATCTTCTTTGTCTGCAATTTGGAACTAAATCTGAAGATGATAGTTGAACTATTTGTCCTCAGTTTTACTCGTAAACTAGTCATATATGTTTTTAGGAACGTCTGGACAAATTGGAATCAAACTTGGCCACAATGGTTCTTAGATGGTCCTGTTGAAAATTCGAGCCCACAGGGTTCAATTCAAGATAGCTGCAAACGGGGGTCAACAGGTGTTAACTAATGACCTAAAATGCATACGTTGAACGATCTGCGCCACCGAAGATCATCAAGTTGTATGTAATTTGCGCTTGAAGAGCGTAAACTTCAACAAAATTATCAATTTTCGTCTGGCCATGGGTGCAGATTACTTTTCCGGGCATAGATTACTTAGTACGGAGAGCAAGTTGTATATATTCAAACAATATCTTTACAGAATTTTATATCTTATTCAGGTTACATACATGATACCCTGGATGTCAAGTAAATATCATAAATGTCCAGGGTAAATCACGCTACATACCCCGTCTCTAACCTGAATTATATTTATTTACCGATGAACGGCCCCGGGGAATGAAATGATCCCCTTCAAATATTAATTTTCGATCCATACTGCCGTTTTCATGTAATGACGCTGTGAATTCCCACGACCACGTTTGTTCCCTAGCTTTTTTACGAATAAATGTTGATATTCAACGAATGACATCCAATCACAAACAGGCTTACATCTATACATCGGAATATATTAAATTCGTACTGTAGTTTGCGTTTTGGTTAATAAGGATGCAGAATGGCTTACCATTTGGATACTAATTGATTTCTTTGGTTATATTGGAATTGATTTTATGCCAGACTTAACTAATCGATCAAATTGATCACTCATCGATAAAAATCGAACAGTAATCGATTGATTAGTTCGACTAATCGAACATTTATCAATCAAACTCTTTGAGGAGTTTGACAAATTATTTTGATTAGAAATTTGTGATCGTTAAGTGATCACTGAAATTTTCCTTTAACTTTAGAAAATGTTTAGTACCGTCAGTAACAGTTATGTAGATTTGTTAGTCAAAATATAATAATACAATTTAGATGGCTGATGTTAATGCTGTGTTATTGAACAACTGATCATTAATCAATCTGAAATTGATCACAAATTTCCAATCAAAATCATCGATCAAACTCCTCAATGAGTTTGATCGATAAATGTTCGATTAGTTGAACTAATCAATTGATTACCGTTCGATTTTTATTGATGAGTAATCAATTATCAATTTGATCGATTAGTTATGTCTGGTTTTATGCGGAATAAATACTGATTGTATACACTATATAATTTGCGTTATTGTGTATTTTGTGTACTTTAATTTGGCGCCGGTCATTATTGTCTGGAATAACAGTATGCTGTTCAAGCTGATATATAGTGATAAGCAAATACATTATAAATCCAAGAGTTTTTTTTCCAAATTCAAAGTTTTTTTTCTTCTTTATACAGAAACATTGTATTACAAAGGACGGGGAACGCTCGGAAATGCAAACCAAACCTTTAAATTTTTTGTGCATTTCATGGCTATGTTTTTTGTGTGTTCTTTTGTCACAAGCTGTGTAACTGCTAGCCATTGAACTGCAAATTAAACAAACTAAAATTTCAAACATGTGTATTTTGTAACATGTGCATGACTGCCGTTTTTTTTTATTATTTTTATTATTTTCAAGCATGCTACTCAAAATAATTTCATTTTTTATCACATAATTTTACAAAAGACAAGGATACAAGGATATTATATCCGATTCCGAATGCAGTTCGTGTTTCTGCCACAAAAGATGTCAACGTACATCAAGACCTAAAATCAAGACTTCGAGAGTTGTGGCTTTAAACATATAGACTGTCACGATTTTATGTTACCATTCCAAGGACAATTACTAAAAATAAACATTCTATTGAGGGGAATTGATCTGCTTTTATTTTTATTCACCATTTATATTTCTTTTTGTTTTTGGACCAAAGGGGTTCATTTAAAAATAAAAATTTCAGAATTATTCATAATGTACCATTTACAAAATTGTTCTCCAAGGATGCAAATTTTACAAACCAACAGTAAAATGTTTAATCTGCAATTTTCGCCCCAAAAGTTTTGCAATCTGCGCCAAAATTTTGCAATGCATTATGAGCTCAATACTTGTCATCTGCACTCTTATACTTGCAATTTGTGCCCAACACTTGCTATACTGCAAAATTATGAAATGGAAGCGCAGACCGCATAAAACTTTTGCAATAAGCGAAGTGTGCCGTTTGCACGGATTTTTACGTAGTACCTGCCTCATATAATTCGCCTTATATTATCGACTTTGCTTAGCCATATTTACCAGTATATTTACAACCATGAAAATA
Source organism: Modiolus philippinarum (assembly GCA_002080025.1). Lineage (NCBI taxonomy): Eukaryota > Metazoa > Mollusca > Bivalvia > Mytilida > Modiolidae > Modiolus > Modiolus philippinarum. The sequence continues at coordinate 37,242 of MJUU01058675.1, read as the reverse complement.
AAGCTTTGCTTCCATCTAATTTTGTGCTCTTATGTAAATAAATGAATAAATATCTTTATTTAGAGAGAGTAACTTATTTGAATTGGACTAATTTTTAATAAGGCTCTCTCTTAATAACAAACAGAAATAGATATCTGCAAATATAAAGACATCAATAACATATCTATATACAAATAATATACACATTCATTAGCTTAAAAGCAAATACAATACATATCTATTAGAAATTTAACAGTTTATAAAAAAAGAATTGAATCAGAAACAGTTTTCGAGTTGTTGAGAGTTCATACTTTTTAGTCCACTAAAAGAGAAGCTTGTTTTATATATTTCTGTAATTGGTTTTTGGATAAGAAAATTGTCTGATGGTGAAAATCTGGTATTGTATGATTCATTATCTTTTGCAGAATCAAGTAGGTTTTATAATAATAATAATAATGATGATAATTATAATAATAAAAATAATAAAAGATAAGTATTTGATGTTAAACCGAGGCAAGCCAAACCGGCTATGTGAGCCTCTAGATAATAATTCGCCATGGCATTAAAAAGTAACTCGCCGCGGCGAGATAATCTTTCTTGGTAACTCGCCCTGGCGAGATAGTAACTCGCCGTGGCGAGATAACCTTTTTTGTTAACTCGCCGCGGCGAGATAACCCTTTTTGTTAACTCGCCGCGGCGAGATAATAACTCGCCATGGCGAGATAGTAACTCGCCATGGCGAGATAGTAACTCGCCATGGCGAGATGGTAACTCGCCGCGGCGAGATAATCTTTTTTGTTAACTCGCCGCGGCGAGATAATCTTAATAATAATAATAATAATAATAATAATAGCTTTATTTAAAGAGGGTAAACTTGTTTGGATCAAACCAATCTACCACAAGGCCCTCATAAACATATTTACAATACAAGTTAAAATAATATACAAAGAATAATTAGCATGATATACAAATACAATGACCATTCAAATAACATATACATTAAAATTAAGGAAGGAATCAAAAATACATTGACTTGTACATTCTCTTAAATTCAAGAACAGATCCCGCTGTTTGAACATTTACCGATAAACCATTCCAACATTTAGGACTACTGTATGAAAAACTTGATTTGAATAGTTCTGTCCTAGTGTTTGGAAGTAATAAAGTTTCTTTTGATTTTGATCTTGTATCGTAAGATGTAGTAATATTTTTGAGTGGTCTTAGGAGATTTTGAATATTTAATGGAGCTAAATTATTTAATGACTTGTATATTAAAAGACATTTGTGATAATCAATTCTTTTGTCAAATTCTGCAATGCGAGTTTCTTTGAACAATTCTGAAGATGGTTTTTCAAAATTGTATTCATCAAGTATGATCTTTGCCGCTCTCTTTTGCAATTTCAAAATGTTATTTTTTAAATATTTACTACAATTTCCCCATATTGTACAGCAAAAATCAAAATGTGGTAGAATATATGCATTATAAAATAAAATTCTGGTATCAAAATTCAGAAATTTTTTATGCGTCTCAAGAGAGCTACTAAAGCATTCACTTTTGAAACAATATGACTGATATGAACAGACCATGTTAACGAATTATCTAAAAGTACACCAAGAAGTTTTTCAGATGAAGTTTGTGACAAAGAAATGTCATTTATGCTTAGTTCAAGATTATTATCTATTGTAGAAAGCTTTTGTTTTGAGGCTATACACATGCAGTGGGTTTTTTCAGTGTTCAAATGCATCTCATTGTCGTTGCACCTACGTAAAACATGATTTAGATTATTATTCAGTTGGCTTCTTATAAAATCGATATCTTTTCCAGCAGCATATAAAGTACCATCGTCAGCAAATAAATGAGTTTTTGAATTTTGCATATAAAAAGGCAAGTCATTGATATATAATAAAAACAATATAGGTCCAAGGACTGAACCTTGAGGTACCCCAGATTTTATATCAAGCGTGCCAGACAGGCAATTTCCAACTTTTACTACTTGATTTCTATTTGACAAGTATGATTTAAACCAATTTAGGCAGTCTGTCGAAAATTTGTATTGTTTGAGCTTTCTCAGTAAAATATTATGATTTAATAAATCAAAAGCTTTCGCAAGATCAAGAAAAACAACACCAATCATATTACCTGTATCAATTTCCTTTAACCACTCATCAACAAGTGCGGTTAATGCTGTTTGACAAGAGTGATATTTACGAAATCCAGATTGAAAATTGTGTAGTAATTTAAAATCTTCTAAAAAGTCTACCAGATTGTTAGCAACGTGTCTTTCTACAATCTTTGATAATATGGTAGAATTGATATAGGTCTATAACAAGAGATATCGTGTTTCGACCCCTTATTTTTGTACAGTGGCGTAACTTTTGCAAGTTTAAACAAAGATGGAAAAATCATTTTTGATATACTCAAATTAAATATATAAGTTGATGGGTTTACAATGTAATCAGCTGACATTTTAAAAAATCTCGCTGCGGCGAGATAACCTTGTTTTGTTAAGTCGCCGCGGCGAGATAACCTTTTTTGTTAACTCGCCGCGGCGAGATAGTAACTCGCCGCGGCGAGATAATTTTTTTATCTTCTTTTTATGCATGTCCCTAATACGCTTCCGTACTACGTTCGTAACAGAAAGAAAAAAGATCTGCGATGTGAGGTACTCGATTTGTACCCGTGTGGAATTTAATGACCTGTTCATTAGCAATGTTGCCAAAACGAACAAATATGTTATCAAGCAAAAGATTAAGTGCTTTAATCGTATCATCACATGTCCAGGAGCAGTAATTATTGTAAGTAATATTAAAAAAGAATCCTTGCTTAATGTTGCAACAAATAAACTGTAGGCCAGAAAATTTAAATGACCATTTACAATCAGTTGTCGAAATTTAGATTTAATCAAATTATGTGGAATCGTTGTATAAAGTGTAGAAAAATCTTAACTGTTGATAGATGTATTGATTGCAGTTTATCTAAAACTTCAATAGAATTTTTACACTCCAAAAGAATTGACACCAGAGTTTTTTTACGATATTTTATAATTAACTCCTTAATACAAGAGAGTGCACTGGTTAAATAGAGGGACAAATTAGTAGTAGAACAGTTACTTGATGCCGAAATAAAACGATGCTTGTCGGGGTTTTTGTGAAACTCAGGAATCCAGTACATTGTAGGGAAGGTGTTATCTTTAGGCGGAACTTTGAGCGTTTCTGTATCCTTGTAATGTTGTTTGGCGGGCGTTTGCTCGTCACAATTTGTACATTTTAGAGTATAAGACTCGGCTAATTCGTTTTGTTGGACAACGATATAATATTTCTTTAAAATGATAGCAACGTTGTTGGAAAGTAAAGTAAGTGAGAACCGAACCGTCAGTCTGAAAAGAACAATCCAAGGACAATGGCAACGTCGGAAAACATAGAAACGAAGACATAACATGAGCACGGCGCAGAAAAGAAAATGAAGACACGCACATATACAAAAAGTGAACAACACGGACCCAATAAAAACCATGGGTGAGATCAGGTGCACCGGTAGAGTAAGCATCTCCTGCTTCTTATGAGACAACCACCGTGTTGAACATGTCAACTCCGATAGTAAAGTCAAATCCGGTAGAGGAAAAACAAACTTTAGTGGCAAAGAGAAAGATCTGTTGTCATCTGGGAAACAGATATCTCATAGCGGTCCACAAGATCGTGATGTCGACCGTAAAACTTCTGTAGTGATGACCTCAAGTTATGGGCAACATACCCTTGCTTAAGTAGCCTATTTGTGAGCAACCGAGCTCTATCAAGGTAGTCACTGTATCGACCACAGGCCCTTGAGTAGTGAATGAGTTGGAAGATGTAAACTCCGTATGCTGGTGCTTTTGGAATGTTGCTACAAAGAAAGGGGAAGCTGACTATTGGAAAAGTGAAGTCATCGCGTTTGTCATATAGCCTAGTTTGTAGTGTACCTCTTTTGTCAATTTCAAGATGAGGCTGATGTGGAAGTATCTGTAGTATCCTTAATTTCTAGCTCTTTTGGATAGATAAGATGAAGAAAATCACCAAAGCGAGGATTGTTTAGTGATAGAATATCATCATTATAACGGAAGCTGAAATTAAAGGGCTGGGCCAGTTTTTTATCTTTATTTTGAAGAAGCCTTTCGATGAATTCAGCTTCATTGCCATCAGGTACAAAAACATATTTTTTGTCAAGATCTCTCAAATTTGATGTTAATATTTACAACAAGAATGGCCTTCGTAACACTTCAAACAATAGAAGAGAGTAACAATTAATTCATGATTTATTTTGTTTTTTTTTACTATATCGAATATGAACAATTTCCAGTAACACGGTCACCAATCGATCTAAATCACAGCCAATGCTATGACGAGAAAAAGTTTAGAGGAACGTCCGGATATATAATTTGGAGGAACCTTACGAAATGGTAAACAAAGTTCTTTCTTGGTGTCGTGCGATGTTATGAAGCATAAATTTTAAAAATTAAGAATGTCATCATATCCTTCTAAAATTAGCATTGTCTGAAGCAAAATAACTTTTCATTCTGTCATTAATTCGTGACCCTAGAGCATTTGGCAGCAAGAGGGCGGGGGGGGGGGGGTGGTGGTCAGACAAATACAAATATTCCGGCTCTGATTGCCAAACGTTCTACGTTGATTATTAGACAATAAATTGAGAAGGTATTTTCAAACATCACAAGGAAATCGTCGGAGGGTATGATGACATTCTTAGATTTTTTAATTTGTGCTTTAAAACATAGCAAGGCGTGCACCAAAAAGGAGCTTTGTTGGCCATTTTTCAAGGTTCCTCCAAATCATATCCGGTTGTTCCTCTAAACTTTTTCTCGTCATAGCATTGGCTGTGATCTAGATCGATTGGTGGCCGTGGGTAAATGTCCCTTTTGTCACATGTGCATGAAAAAAGTCGTTTCCTGCAGTCAACCTGATAGTGCAAAAATGATGAAAATCGGGAAAATCATGAAGGTCAAATCAATCTGTTACTATGATAAAAAAATCGGTCGTCTTGAAGTCTGATTTTCGTGAGAAACACACATTTATAAGGCTAAGTAATTATCAACTTTATGTCAGAGCTATAATTTGTTTTTGTATTTTTTTAATAAAAGGTACATGATAATGGGCTGTCCAGGAGTAATAGTTTAGATGGGCGTAACAAGCACTAGTGCTTCTCTAGTTAAATTAATCACCCATTTCAGCACAGCTTAACCAAAACACATATTTGCTGCCATCACTTTTCCGTCCCGCGCTGCTGTTTGCATATTGAATGAAAAATGCTGATCACAAGAGGAACTATATTTACATTTTTGTGGCCTCTTATAAGATACTGGCTGACAGATTTGACCATCAAGATGACCCCATTGCAATAAGTTGCAAATTAAAACAAGCGATACTGAGTAAATATGGTCCTGAAAACATAATTAAAACAAATTTGAAACATACTGACTTTAAAATTGATCCATGATCAATATCCTGGAAAGACTTCAGTGGTCTTTCTTCCAATGCTTGATATTAATCCAACATTTTTAAAATCATGCAATTCAACTTCATGCACTCCAAGTAAAATGAATTGACTTAATGTCGAAGAGGAAAAATATGAACAAATATACTTAAAAAGAATGCAAATTATGTGTCTTTTGAAATAGTCTTTATTCCCATGGTATGACTTCCAACAGGCGTTAATTTCCCCTCATCTAGTTTGAAAAAATGTATGTTTCGGTTAGTGGTGAAAGGGATATAATCCAAATACATTTAAATACATTACGTTTAAGTTCGTACTTAAGTTAAAGTACGTTGCTTATCCAGAAACCTCTACTGTGACGTTTTATTAGATTGACATACACTTTCCAGCAAATCAGCTCCTTTTTCCAGTAAATATTGTATATTTCGTTAACTATATAAAATATATCTCTCAATCAAACGGTGACATATTGATCGTTTCAGCTCAACATAAAGCTGAAGTGTAAATCTCTGAGATATCAAAAAAATATATAAAAAATCTGATATTTATTTTAAATGAAAGCTAAATAAAAAGCATGTTCTCACAGTTCCCTATATAATTTTTTTAAATATTGCTGAAAAAAACTGAATTTGGTCTACTTTTCAAAAGCCCGATAACAGGAAAAGATTATAAGTGACATATAATTTTCATTTTATTTTTTGAATAAATTGGATAAGACCTACAAAGTATCTCAAAATAAAAAAATCTATTTGGTATTTTTACTAGGTTCGATCTACATTAATATAACACAGGACCGGAATGAATTGACAGAAGAATCTAAGAAGATCAACGAAAGAACACTTTGAAAATGGACGAAGACAGAAGCAAGTGTAAAGAAATAAAAAAAATCTCATTAAATGCACCTCTTGCTTAAGTTGACTGGTAAATGATAACAAAGACAATACTAAAGTAGAAAAAACAACAGAATAGTCCCTTTACTAATAGACATTTAGACTTGATAGAGGACACCTGGAAACCTCAAATCGATTAACAATGTACACCGACGTTAAAGAAGATACCTTTTGCAATAACTCTTAACAATTGTATAAAAAAAGGATATAGTAAAGCATTTAACATTTAAACATTTTGTTTAAATTCACCTTTACAGTAAGTTTTGCGGCATGGATATTCATGAGGACCTGCAACAATTCATCGTTACAAATTATATCTGCTTGAGCAATGCATGTTCTCACCTGTAAATACTGCCCACATGTCGGTATTTTATAATGCCAAGTAAGGTTTCTTGCAATTGACTCGATGAGTGCACTGTGATTGTTTTTATGTTGTGGTTGTCTTCTGTTGGTCTTTTTTGTGGGGCATTGCATTAGCGGATCCAAATGGGGGTTCCGAGGAAAAGATCCGATCCACGATGTGTTCTTTCAATTCTATTTGGAACCCCCCTTTGTAAATTCCCTGGGTCAGCGCCTGCATTGGATGGCAGCAGTTGTAAGAACATTTTGCCAGTGTCTTCATAATGTAAAGTTGTAATATATATATAGTCCATTTGGTGGCTATGAAAATAGGGAAAAAAATAATTAAAAAATCAGGGATCTTTTTTCAATATGTCTTTTTAAAATTTTATTTACTAAATGGTCAATACATAACTGAAAAACAAATTTCCAATATATTTTTTACACAAATTAAGAATTTGTCCTTTACCTCAATAGTAATTTTTCAAGAATAAAAGAATGGGAGTATAACATAGAACTGAACAGCCTCACCTGACCTCACCTTTCTATTGTTAAACTAATTCTGTCTTTTATATATATATATGAGGTATTGAAATGTGACATCTTCCTTAGCATAAATAGATAAACATACTGATTATTACCATTGTTGTTTTCAAAATAAATTATGGCCATTGGTCGGTCACTTGTAGTCCAAATATGGTAATGCTATATGTATATAAATATACTACTCAACCAAAGAAACGATACACAGTTAATTTTGTAAAATATTTTATATTTAGCATTTTAAAGTTCCTATCTCAGCTTATTTATGTATTCCACGCCGAAAAGCATTTGTTTTTTTCCATTTTCAAATCAATTCCGGAACGGATACGATGAGAATCCAGAATGTTAATTTGTCGTCCGATAGTCGATTTCGACATTTAATGAAGGAGGATTTTAATTGTTTGGTGTAAATAATAATGACAATACACCAGGCTAACAATTTGCCATCTTGAAAAGTGGCAAAAGATCTCTTCTTTCAATGCCATGCTCAATCCAAAACCAATTCTTGCCAGTATGAACCATTGTTTTGTGAAAAGAATGACATGCTGAAACTGATGATTAATCTACGTTTAACATGCTCACCAAATGACAAGCGACGTGGTGACAGGTCTTGTGAGACGTCAAAACGTCGATACCGATAAAAACACGTTTTACGCTTACGTGACAGTAGATTTTGGAAAGTTGGACCCATGGAATGCATCGTCATCAAGGCAACAGATTTTTAAGTCAGTTGGTTCGAAAATGTGACAGTTTGGTAAATGGAAGATGTTTACATACTCTCTATTTACGGGAACTAACAGAAAGTCCGGATAATGACCTTGACCTTGACCATATATGGTTCAGAAATTGTATGAGACAATCTTAGGATGATGTCACTTCTTACGTACGAAAGAATTAATTTCATATGCGAATTATTGTTTTCTGCTAAAAGGTAAAATGTCATTTTTGATATAATCCGTGTATCGTTTCTTTTGTTGATTAGTATATATTTCACATATAGATCTATATACAGATACTATAAGTTATCACGCATTGAACCAACTAATATGATTATTTAGATAGTGTCTAAAATCGTTGAACGGCAAACGGCCGTCAGGCCGCGCCGTTCAACCATTTTCGACACTATCTAAATAATCATGTTAGTTGGTTCACATCTTCGTAGCCAAGGGTTACGATTCGCTCCTCTCCTCTTCACCCTTGGCGGATTTCCCTTTGAAGTAAGAGTTTCAGTATGATTTATTGTAATAATTAAATCTAATAATACAACAATTCACAATATATTTAACTACAAGGAAATAACCCTTCAAAAGTAAAGAAAGATTATAAAATCGTAGAAATTTTGCAAAATAGAAAAATCAAGAAACAACATATTTTAAGTTTTATTGTTACGATATATATTTAAAATCTGAATGTAAGCAATTTGATTGGCTGCAGCGAAGGTTAACTGCAACCAATCAAAAACGTTGATTTGATACTACAGAAATCCAGCTTGATCTGCCAAGGATGAAGATAAGAGGAGCGAATCGTAACCCTTGGCTAGCGAAGATGGTGGGTTCAATGCATAATACCATTTTTTGTGCGGTTATGCAAACCTTAGTTTAAAACGATAATTACAAAATGACCTACATTTGACTACACAATTCTACACATAAACGCTCTGTCGACTGACCACATAGCCTGGACAATAGTACTTTATACAACATGAAAAATTAATACATCATTCGGCTGTGTATGATACACAGCCGAATGATGTATTGATTTCTCATGTTGTACAGCCGAATGATGTATTGGTTTTTCATGTTGTATAAGGGGACGACCATTTGATTCTGAGGGAGTCCTGGCAGTTTTGGTCGAGTCAGATTATTTTTTTTTCAACATTTTGCGGGTCAGAAAATTTATTTTTTGCCGATATTATTTATTTTCTATATGCTGTATTAAAGAACCTTGGGCCAGATTATTTTTTTTAATTTTCTGGGTGGATTTATTTTCATGGGTTTCAAGGCCAGAATATTTATTTACAAAAACTGCCAGGCCCCCCTCAGAATCAAATGGTAGTCCCCTAAAGTTTAAATGGCGTTTTCGTAATACATTTGAAAATGAATGCAAATAAAATATTTCATATAATTTACATGTTATTCCAAATATAGATGTATTTCACATTTTAATTTTTCAATCATTATGTAAATATCAGGCTGAAATTAGTTTTACATTACATGGAAGTAAACTATCCATGCTTACTGCTTACTGCATGTTTGTGAATTTTGTCCTTATGTACAACTCTTATATGTACGCTTTTGAATGACTTTGGTCTAGGTGAAACACTTCATTATCATGATTATTGATTGTCTTGTTGTATAGGGCGGACATGGTTATTTAGCAGGTGGTTAATCAGCCAATAGAATCCAAGTTTACATCCGCATAACGGCACAATTTGTTTTTTCACATGGTAATTACAGGGAATACATGTAAATTAAACTAGAGGCTCACCTGAATAAATGCTTCTATGCCATGCATGTCCAAAAATGATGTTTACTACCAATGGGGTCTTATGTTTAGCTATGTTTTCCATTAGCACCTATGTTTTTTTCTGATCCTATTGAAATGAGTAATTTTTGCAAAGGACCATTCAGTTAAATTGGCTTGAATAGTAATGGTTCAGGGAAGATGTTGCAAAGGATAGTTTTCTCAAACCGGGCTCCAATGTTAACCTATGTTCTGCCCTGGCGGCCATTTTCTCCTATCGGATCTAAATGAAATAAGCAATTTTTGTAGAGTACCTTTAGTACATCATTCCTGTAATTTGGTTGAATTTGCTTCAGTGGTTTCAGAGGAGAAGATGAAAATGTGATTTTCCCATAGGGTCCAATGTTAAACTATGTTCCGTGCTGGTGGCCATGATTTTTGTCGGATAAGAATTTTGAGGCATAAAATAAACGCAAAGCACCTTTTTATTCTTGGAATAAAGCTATTGATAGGACGGCTCATGCACTAGGAGTAAGTCCTTCTTTGCTTAACAAGCTCGTACAAGGAGAATCCACAGCACCATGTGAAAAAAAAAAAGAAACTGTATAAAAGGGATTCTTTAGATAATTTTGACAAGGGTTTAATTAGGAGAGTAGTGGTTCAACTTTTTGCCAAAAATGAATTCATATCTTTTAGGAAACTGTGTGGATATCTGGGGAAAAAATCTTTAAAACTGTCAAAATATAAGACTTGGAAAACATTGCATGAATTGGGATTTAGGTATCTAAAAGTAGATGGCAAAAAAGGGCTTTGGTTGAGCAATCAGATTTGATAAATAAAAGAGTAAACTTTTTGAGAACAATAAAACAAAAAGAGAAATGAAGGTTTCAATATTGTGTATTTAGATGAAACATGGGTTGATACCCATCATGCTTGAACATATCAGTGGACACCTCCGAATCCAAAAGAAAGTAGAACAAAGGTCAGCGGTTTGTGGTCTCACACGCTGGTTGAAAAAATGGGTTTTTACCCGGTTTTGAACTTGTCTTTAGATCGCTTCATGCTAATGGACGTGATTATCATTCAGAAATGAATGCTGTTATTTTTACTAGATTGGTTACAGAACAATCAGTTCCAGTACTGCATGAAAAAAGTCTCATAGTGATGGAAAATGCATCCTATGACAGTGTAAAACAGGAGGGCACTAAGGCTCCAACAACAGCTACTAAAAAAGTGATATACAGAAGTGGTTGAAGGAACATAGCATAGATTTTGATTCGAAACTTTAAAAAATGAATTGTATGAAATCATAAAGTTAAAAAAACCTGAACCTATTTATAAAACTGATGAATATTTACTTGATAAGGGAAATGATGTTTTACGCCTCCTCCCATATCACTGTGAATTTAATCCAATTGAAATGGTATGGGGTGATGTTAAGGGATATGTTGCTCGAGAAAATTGTACTTTTAAAATTAATGATGTGAAAGAACTCATTTTAAAAAGATTTGAAACTATAACGCCGGAAAAAATGGAAAAACTGCTGTGAACATGTGGAATTAAAAGTTGAACCAGATTTTTGGAAATCTGACCATATTTCAGAGCAATATTTTACGAAAGAATATGGAACTTCAAAAAATTGTAATTAATTTAAACAGTGACAGTGAAAGTAATTCAAATAGGGAATATGACACTGATGGAGAAACTAGATGTATATTGTTCTGAGTAAATAATTATATATATATGCATTTTGTAAAAAATGGTCATACGCTGTGTAAGTGCGTTTCCAGTTTGACCAATATATATCTCCTTGCAGTTATTACACTGTATGCAGTAAATGTATGACACAGCGTATGACCATCCACCGTCAACAAATAAGGGAACCGAGATACAGAAATATTCCACTGAGCAAACATCTCGACGAATGCAGTGGCGGTGGTTTTAAAATATTTCCTTTTTACAAAATGCACAATTCAGAAGACATTTTAAGGGAAATTAAAGAGAAGAACTTTATTAGAAAGTTTAAACCCATTTTAAACAAAAACTAATGATATATCCCTTTATTGTTTATATAATTATTGTAAATTCTAACTCTTTATTGAAAGTATCCGCCCTTCATGCACGTAACGTCACTATAACGTTACTAAGCTACAGTAACTATACTCATGTCTGTACACACCTGAAGATTGTTTGTAAACATGAAAGCGCTAGTGTAANTTATTTATATATATATTCTTCTTGGTTACCCTTATCAGTTAAAACCACAAACATTTTCTCCTACTTTTTTCAAACTGTATAAAATTGTTAATAATGTGGAATTAAGAAATATTTAATATTTACTGATATTTTACTTTATTTTGTGTAGATGCACGTTCAAGTCCCGTCATCATTTGCTCATTCCATTGAACACTATTTGCTTGTATTATTAATTATATCTAGTGTAGTACTTTATAATTTTAGTTTAGATTCTATTATGTCAGTACATTATAATTTAATAATTAGCTGATTTACTAAAATTAACTATTTACAGATATATTTGGATAATAAGCGAACTATAGTTGTTAGAATCCTTCTGAGCACTTTATGATTGGACTGAGAATTTGCATTCAGTTACTATGATTTGTTAATATTTGCCTGTATATTCCATCTTGTTGTATACTATTTGGGATAGGATTAACATAGGCTGTGCCTGTTATCCAATACCCTTTGATATTTACTTATATCAATAAAATGTTTGAAATGAAGAAGATATCAAGATAAAGAACAACAATATTAACAGTTGTTCAATTTGTTGAATCTTACCATGTTTTTGCAGAGATATTGTGCCATGTGCATATCCCTTTATTTGTTCATTATTTTATTACAATAAAGGTATTTTTTATCAAAGCAAAATGTAATGTTACACATCAAAACTACCTAAGATAGAATAAACTTAAATTTATTCCAAGTTTTTCAAAGCAGCAAATATCTTTACGTTCGACAAAGTAAGTTGGCTATCTCTAAGTGATGTCGGTCACGAACGTGAGAAGGGATCTCTCTCCTTTGTACGTCAAGTCTTTCTTATTCATTGGATTTTATTTCATTACCGCACTTAAATAAATTCACACCGTGGTGTCTTCTAAAGAATGGAAACTTTCGCGTCATCAATGTTTTATTTCCTTTTACGCCATTAGTGGATTCGACAAATGTGATTCATATAGTGGATGTCTTATAATATATAAGGTTACCCGACTTCTTCCGTTTACATCATGTTTTGTGTAACAATTTTTCATTACCATCGTATCAACATTTTGAGAGTGACAATTCTGTTTCGTTTTACTTTCTTTAAAAATGGCAACATAAATACAAAACATTTGAATGATACCCATCCCGTGTGTACATCAAACTAGATACCCAGAACTTTAGCCTGTATCGCTCGCCTGACAAAATGCTTAATAGCAGTTTTTTCTGTGTCTGCACTGACGGTCAACTTTTCGTCTTATCTGAACAATAAAAGCAATCTTTGTAAAGAAATTTACCAATATCATTGCAGTTTAATTAAAATCAATAGTGAGAGCAGATGATGAATAAGATGATTTTCCCATAGGGTCCATTCCAATTTTTAACTAAGTTACGTGTCGGCGGTCATGTTTTTTGTCGGATCGGAACAAAATGAGCATTGGAGGACCTGCCATACAACACTTCCGCAAAGTTGGTTGAATTTGCTACAGTGGTGATAACAGAAACGGACAGACGGACGGACGCCAAGTAATGGCAATAGCTCATACTTGCCCTTTTTGCCAGGTGAACTAAAAGAGAACATTGTTTCAATACTGATGAATTTATTGTAATGTTCTTATCCCCTATATGTATGGATCGTTCCGAGAGACAGGGCTGCTCTCTGGTCCCCTTTCTGGGTGTTTGTCCCAGGCATGGTGCGAATTACATTACAATGTAATGCATTATATTACAATTACATTTGAAAATTTAGCATTATTTCAATTACTTCAATTTTTGAAAGTATTACAATTACTTTACAAAAGCAATGCATTAAATTAACATTACATTTTTGAAATTTTATCAAGAAAAGAAACGATTAACCATGCATTTGCAATTTATTTACAGTAAATACTGTGAACATGTTTGGCGACATTTCAAATTGCCGAATTCCAAATTGCCGATTCCTAAAAAGCCGCGTCCATTTAGCCGACACCCAAATTGCCGATTTTTCATATTTCGGTTTTCGAATTTTATTCCCAATTTGCCGACTTCCGAATTGCCGCTTAATTATTATGGCACCAGCAACACGGTAAAAGAAGATGATGTTACAATGTTGAAAAAGGGAGTTTCAAAAACGAAATGATGGTGGTTTTTTTATCATTAGTTGTAAGTTGTCGGCATTTCATCAAATCTATTGATCATAAACAACTCCATTGATTACCAGCGGCTTGCCCATGTTTTGATAACACTTTGCAAGAGCAAATAATTAGCCAAGGGGAATGCTTTGATAAGATTTTACAAAAACAAATAGTTAGCCACGCTGAATTAAGTTGGTATGTTTGAGTGAATGTTTTTCAAACAACGAATTATGCTAAATGAGATGTTTTGTTTTAACAAAATTGAAATAAAACAACTTTAAACACGCTTACTGAAGTACTTTAAAGAAACAATACAATGATAATTAATTATAATCAATAAAATAATAAAATTGCATCAAACATTTCAATGAGATATAGATATAGATATAGGTTCAAAAATAAAATGACCAGGTGGGATCACGTAATCACTCCTTATGTGTACACGTGTTTGGACCAGCTCCGCGTTGTCCGCCATATTGGATATGTGGATCTCCTATGATAACTTATGAAAGACATCCGGTGGTATTTAAACAATAGAAAATGAACTCTCGTTTAGAAAAGATAAAAATGTCGATTGCAACGCGTAACTCGTTGCCAGGGCCTGATAAAAGTTACTTATAACTTAAGAATTTATGCTCTGTTATGTTCATGTGACGTATCTTGATATTGACAACTGATATCTTTAAAAAAAATTGATATTTCTCGCATATTTTTTTGATGAAAAATGAGATTTCCCGGAATAAACATGGTTCCAAAGAGTTTTGGATCTAGACATTTCTTTATAACGAAAATTTTTAGGAAAAAATATACTTTCCAATTAAATATTTATCGATTCATTTGCAAATTTTGGACTGGGTACATGCAGTGGTTTTGACGAAATAAAGTATACAAAACGACCGCTTCTACCTCGCAACCATCAAGGTTACATAAACAATATCGATTTTTACTCACTAAGCACGTGGGGTCTTTGAATGGGTTTTTAAGGCACGCCCTTTTTCTTGATTGAACCAATGAAATCTTGTGATGATTATTACCCTTTGAGATCGTGGGTATAAAAGGGAAATGGCGCTGTTTCGAAATGATATAAATTTGCCTAGTAACATAGAATTAGTTTTGGATCTCAGCGTTTCTTATGCAAGAATCGTTACTAAATTGACCTATAAATAAAGTATGTTAAAAAATCTATCTGTACATATAATCTTGTCTGAGTACATGCATTTTAACGCCTTATAGCAATTGATTTTGACCAGTGTGTCCATTGAATATTTTCATCACGACAGTAAATTATGTAAGGAGTTCGCATATTACCTCTTTTTGGGGGCAAGTGTAATCACTTTTTTACTACAAAGTAAAGATCTGGGAATTGAATGACGTTTTCACTAAATGTTGCATTTGTTTATTTCTTTTGAAATCTTGACATTTTTTTATTGTTTATTTTCGTCGCCATGTTGTCAATTTGTTCCGAAAAAGTTATGAGACACAGAAGTTTTTCTAGAAGGGAGATAATTTTATACCACTAAATTTCCCGCCGCATGGACCAATGCCAACGTGCCAGTGCTGCTACCTAGTTTGGAATAAGATATGGACATTCCTATCACCAAACCGGGGGCACATTTTTACAGCGACATCGTTATCAACTGAAAAACCCGATCGCTCAATGACTTGGAGCAACACTTCTGGAGACATACTTGGACACTTCATTTACCTACAGCGGTGAAGTACCAGTCATCCTTCGACACGGACAACCCAGTTGATGACCATATCTTCGATGAGGCGGTCTGGAGTAGTTGGTCAACTAGTGGCCCTTAGAAAGCCCAACTGCTGAAGAACATGAGAAGAGAGGAAAACAACATAGCATAGGAGTCTATAAAAGTTTTCCACCAAAGTCCGTACAATATATTGAAATGACTTTCTTGATAACCGCCTGGTCTGGTTAACTGGCGATTTCTCAACTCTACTATGCTTATAAAATGACAAGTGAAAGAACATCAGTTTATACGCGTGAAACACAATTTTTAACCATTTTCAATATTTCTAATACATTTTGTTTCAAATCGAAAGTATCACGGATANCCCAACTGCTGAAGAACATGAGAAGAGAGGAAAACAACAACTGTATAGTTGGACGGAAGAACAAAGGGCGCAATACCCCAGGTGGGTAGCCACCGTCTAAACCCAATCAACAAATTACCAGTATTGAAATAAACAAGCATGGATTCAGTATCTATCGTAAAGAAAGGCAGAGGATTCAATCTACTACACAATGGTTAGCGCTACCCCAAAGATAAGACAAAAGGGAGAGTCAGACAGCAAAAGATCAGCACCATGGAGACAGAACTAGACAACGGTCTGCGTTCAACTGGCAGCGATGCGACGACATGTTGGTTACAAGAAACATTATTGACAAAATTTGTGACAATTATTGCTAAATTCTTGTTATTCAGTAGGACTCTCTATGTGTCAAATTTAATGTGAATTTAGTGCTTAAAATAGTGTTATAAAATGTAGTGATAAAATAAATGATATATCGATAATATTGACCAAATTCAATTACCATTTTTGAAACTGATAGTATTGCTTCTCTAACAAATTATGCAGATTCATTAAAAATTATAAGTGAAAAGATCCATCACCCTAGTTGAAATTTCTGTACTGGTGTATTTGGTTGCATTATATGTAATTTATATATGATCTCTTTTACTATGTATATGTAGTTCATATTTCTCCTCCTTGATTTAGGATTAAGCCTTAAAGGTTGAGGAGATAATTTTGGGTTTATTTCACCTTCACTGTGATAAGTTCATGTGATCTTTTCAAAATTTAAAGAATGAACTTAATATGTAGTTTTTAAGAAAAAAATTCCCTGTGCATATATATTCATTGTTGGTTTCATATAACTGATATCTTAATTAACACCAACTAAAGCCATAAACCACTTGTCAAAAACAACGGCAGTAGAATACCGAAGGAACAAAGGGGTGAAATTACAAAATCGAAGTCCAAAGACACGGCCAAAACGAGAACACAGAAAAAAATGACGTTAGACACAAGCAACAATGACGTTAGACAGATAAAAAGCACAGAAACCACAACATTCAAAGCAAAGACACTCACAGTGTGAACTCCAGTAAAACTGAGAGTGACATCAGGTGCTCCGGAAGGGTAAGCATGTCCTGCTCTGTTAACAGCACCCGTCATGCACACTGTGAGTGATTCAATCCGGGAAAATGTCAAAGTCGGTAATCAAATCAAAGTCATATCTTTCAATGATGTTATGGTGACAGCCATAGAATTTCTTGAGGGATGAAATTAACATAGGTTGAACAAATTCCTGACTAAGCAGATTTTTGGTTTTTGCTCGTTCAAATAATTACTGTACAAACTACACGCTCGACAGTAACGAATCAACTATGAAATGCACACTCCATAGGCTGGCCCGGGAGAGGTAGGTATATTGCTGCTAAGAAAGGGAAAGTTCACAATTTGGAAATTAAAATCATCACGCTTGTCATATAACTTAGATTTCAAACGCCCATCTTCGTCAGTATACAATAAAAGATCTAGGTACGAAGCTGAAGTAGATGTATCAGTTGTTTCTTTAATTTCAAGCTCATTTGGATAGATCTGATGTAAATATCCCTTAAATTTCGGATTATTTAGAGAAAGTACATCGTCTATGTAGCGGAAGCTGAAATAAAAGGACTGGGCAAAATGTTTTTGTTTTCTTTGAATAAGCCCTTGTAAAAACTTGGCATCGTACGAGTAAAGGAAAAGGTCAGCTAAAAGCGGCGCACAGTTTGTTCCAATAGGAATCCCTATTGTCTGTGGGAAAACACGACCTCCGAATTCGACAAAAATATTGTCGATCAAAAATTCTAACATTTTGATTACGTTAGTCTACTTCTTGTTTGAATCATTGTGGTTCTATACAAAATATGTCTTGTCTTTCCCCATAACTAAATAGGTGTACCTGCGTTCTTCATTTTTTGTGCAGAAACATTGATGTATTAATCTGCAAATACTGTTTTCAGTTTATTGTGTGACAGGCTTGTATAAAGTGTAGAAAAGACAAAAGTTTGAATGCTATGGCAATGGGTAAGACTGGTTGAGGATAAGTGTTCAAGGAGATCTTTTGAATTTTTAAGAATCCACATTTGATTCACGCCGCTTGTGGGGTAAGCTTTATTACAGTAATTTTTCAGGCCATCTCTGACTGTGGTCAACAAAGGAGTGAGGAGCTGTGAAAGAGTTTTAGTGGTGCATCTGGAAGACCCGGCAATGAATCTCTGTTTGTATGGATTCTTATGAAGTTTGGGTACCCAGTAGATGTAAGGGAGTTAAAATGTAAGGGAGTTATAATCAAAGTACAGAGTACTGTTATTCGGTTTTCCCTGTTTAGTTAACAAAGAATGGTATACTCTTTTGTCAGCTAAATGATAGGTATCTAATAGAAAATAAAAAATACTCAAAGAAAATACAGAGAGAGAGAGATGGGTACAATTTTGATAACAAACAGTGCATACACATTACGTTTTGAACTGAATTGTTTTGACTTGTCATCACGCATAGGAGTCTATAAAAGTTTTCCACCAAAGTCCGTACAATATATTGAAATGACTTTCTTGATAACCGCCTGGTCTGGTTAACTGGCGATTTCTCAACTCTACTATGCTTATAAAATGACAAGTGAAAGAACATCAGTTCATACGCGTGAAACACAATTTTTAACCATTTTCAATATTTCTAATACATTTTGTTTCAAATCGAAAGTATTACGGATATCGAGGCCAGGAAAGTTTGAAATACGAGTTGTTTTTTATTAGACCGACCAATTCCCCTTTATATATGAAAGAAACATCAGTAGTCATGCGGTTTTCAAGCAATTTGTACTTTTTTTACATAATTGATTGTTATGTCGTGAAAATCTTTCCACTCTTCCAAACGGTATAGTTTCTTTAATAGAGTGGAGTTGGTGGAATTAGTTTCATAACAAGTAGTTTTTACTGTCACCAAGGTTAAACTATTTCTTTACAAAAACGCTCAAGCCCTCCCTGAAAATCAAATTGCCGTCCCCTAAAACACCTGGACACTGTTTCACAAGACTTATTTTTGGATTACATAAGTTGTGTATTTCGATTTATGAAGCGAACGTTGTACAGGTGATGTTGTCATGATATGTTACATAACCAAGTTTAGTGTTATATACGTCCTGTTTACATTGTTGATCCTTCCGCAGAAATATATTCCAGTGTTGTTTTCATTCCCGTTTTGCAGGATGGCCATATAAATACATTGTCCTCATAAATACATGCATATTCTCACTTTAGGAAAGATATCGTTGAGTAAATGAACAATTTCGACGCCAAAAAATCATGTGAAGACATATTCGTACCCGGGATAATTTCAATTTCGACAGCTATATGAAGTTTTCCTGACGGAAAACCTCATAATTAAAAAGAAATGAATTAATTGAAATGTAAACTGATTAAGAATTTTACACGTGACAACCATTGATCTTTGGACTAATTATACTTTGATCACTAGAAGCTTATGTTTGTATTGTAAAATAAGATTGCAAATTTTCAAAATTAGAATTGAGATTTAAATTTTCTATCATAAAAGTTCTACTGAAAACTAAAAACTTTTATATTTTTAGATAAGTTGCAAACTCGGCAGATATAAGAGAAAAACAAAGTTCAAAATTTGCGTGGAGTTCTTATACAAATTTTATAAATGAAAAGCTTTACCCAAAGTTTCAAAGTAGAAAAAAATAATGCTATGTAATGCCATGTAATGCTTGAATTACAGGCATTTTTGAAATGCAATGCATTATCTCACAATTATATGTAATGCTAAAAATGGAGCATTACACATTACATGAATTACTTTGTAATAATGTAATGCATTACAGGGCATTACAATTACAAATTAGTATTACCCCATGTATGGTTTGTCCGCAACTAAATAAAGCCTCAGGCAACCCAAGATATCTTGCCCTTTTTATGTTTCCACGTCATTAGGACGCCAGCTACGCGCCAGACTGGGAGCCATCTTGGATGAGGTGCGAACATAAAAATCATAAACTTTAAAGGAGACCATTTAAGGACTATTGTGACCAAGTTTAGTTTCAATTGGTTGAGTGTTTCAGCAGAGCAGATCTTTGAATGCATTTCCCATAGGGTCCCTATGTTAAACTATGTTCCCAGCTGGCGGCCATCGTGGATAAGGTACAACAACAAAAATCACAAACTTTATAGGGGACCACCTGAGGACTATTGTCCCCATTGGCTCGGTGGTTTCAGAGGAAAATATCTTTGAATGCATTTCCTAAAGGGTCATATGTTAAACTTTGTTCCCTAGTGGCAGCCATAATGGATGAGATGCAAACCTGCTGGACATTTGTAGAAATTGTAGTCCTTGAAAGCTCAATACTTTTGCAATTCATATTTAACCTCTATCTCGAAAAGTTTTTTTTAAATTAATGTTAAAACGTTACAAAATCGTGAAAATTAAAAAGGCGTAATAACTCCTAGGCGGGTCGTCAGATTTACTTCAAAATTGCAGGCCATGTAGATCTTACTATGCTGACCATTTTTGTAATAAAAACTTTACTTCTTTTTTGACGGAAAAGGGGCAATTACTCCCAGACGGGTTATCAAATATTCTCCAAAATAAGAGGGCGGATAGCGGATAGGTCTCATTATGTTGATCATTTTCACTCCATGTCAGATTTTTGATAGCTGTTACGGTTTTCGAGTAATTTGCAAAAACGGCAATTTACCCCTATGTTCTATTTTTAGTAAAAGCGGCCATGTTGGTTGGTGTACAGACATAGAAATCACAAACTTGAAAGTGCATACCCTGGTGATGATTCAGGCCAAGTTTAGTTAGTATTGGCTCAGTAGTTTCAGAGGAGAAGATCTTTGAATAAAAGTTAATGGAGGGACGGACGACGGACGCCGAGTGATGGCAAAAGTTCACATGGCCTTTGGCCAGGTGATCTAAAAAGGAAATAAGTCATTGGCTAGTCATTACAGACCAGTTAATTTAACATCGGTGGTGTGTAAAACCAAGGAGAAATTGATTAGGGAAAGTTTAATTACACATATGAGACATCTTTTTCTCATGTATGGATTTATAACTGGCCGCTCTACTACTCTGCAACTATTAGAGGTATTAGACACATGGATTGAAGCACTTGATATGGGATTGTGTATAGATTGTCCATATATGGATTTTTAAAAAGTTTTTGACAAAGTTCCACACCAACGACTCTTGGTAAAAATGCAAAGCTATGGTATAAAAGGTCCTGTATTAATTAAATTGGGTAAAGGATTTCTTAAACAACAGACTATAGAATATGGTAGTAAATGGGACTGGATCAAAATAGGAGGAGGTTACAACTGGTATACCACAGGGTTCAGTTTTTGGTCCAATTCTCTTCGTGATATATATTAACGATCTTCCAGAAACAGTTAAATCAAACTCCTATGTCTTTGCTGTTGACGCTAAGATTTTTAGAATAATTACGGATCAAAGATACCAAATAATACTTTAAGATGATTTGGGGAAGTAAGAGCAATGGAGCGATAAGTGGTTATTAAAACTCGATTATGAGAAATGCAAACATATCAAAATAAGTAATTAAAACAATAGAGAAAATAACACAAATAAACATACTGGCCAAGATATTGAAAAAGTAATTGTCTAAAGTCTGTTGAATCTATCAGTGATTGTGGAAGGTTGTTCCATTTTTCCATTACTCTGTTGGTGAAAGAATATTTTCTGAAGTTTGTTTTACTGAATTTCTTTTATCTTTTTATTGTGGCCCCTTGTCCTGGAATTATGATATAAATCAAATATATCTTGATGTTACTTCTTTGTCATACACTCCCATTATAATTCTGAATATTTAAATTCTATCACCCCTTAATCTTGTGTATTTGTATCTTCTGTAAAAGTTGACATGTTTAATTTCCTAAGTCTATCTGGGTAGTCCAAGTTATTTAAAGATGGAATTTGTTTGGTTGCCCTACTCTGAACGTTTGTAATAGTGTCCACATCTTGTGTTTTGTGTGGGGACCAAACCACTGCAGCGTACTCAAGATGAGGTCTAAATAAAGCTTGAAATAAGTATCTTAAATTTTGCTCGTCGAGATAGGTGATAGCTGAAAACCTTAGCTGATGATCGACCAAAACATCAATATCCATTTCCCCGTCTGAGTATTGCAATTTGACCTGGTTTCCTAAGTTGTCATATAGGTGATATTCATAAGTTTCTTTCCTTTCTCTTCTATTTGTAACTTTTAATACTTTAAATTTATTGGACTGGAACTTCAGTAACCATTTGTCTGACCATTCTTGGAGACTATCAAGATCCTGCTGTAGTTTTGACATTTCTTTACTAGTTTTAATTTCTTTATTTATTTTTGTATCACCTGCAAAGAGTTATGCTGCTGATTTCACTATATCTGGTATATCAATTATATAGACTGCCCTGGGATATACCGCTGGTCATATCATATCTTGATGATTCAATACCATTGATTGAAACTACTTGTTTTCTATTGGTCAGAACAATTTTGACCCAATTTGTTTGGTTTCCTGTGCCATACCTCCCTATATTCTTGATTAGTCTCTTTTGTGGTACCTTATCAAATGCTTTCATGAAGTCCATTTACACAGAGTCTGTATTCCCGCCGTTGTCCAGTATTTCCGCCCATTCATCCATTAACTTGAGTAGTTGTAGAATCGTAGATCTACCTGCTATAAATCCAAATTGTTTACTAAATAACTTATTTTTCTTCATATGTTCTACAATTTTGTTTCTTACTATAGCTCTGCCATTATCTTACATATGATACTCGTCAAGCTTACTGGTTTTATGTTGCCTAGTTCGGATTTGGCTCCATTCTTAAGAATTGCTACTATATTACCGAATGTCCAGATGTTTGGAAATATCCCTTGTTGCTTAGATGCATTAAATGTCATTCTAAGCGGAGTTATAATGCAGTTCGCTAGCTCCCTCATGGCCATGGGGTGGAGACCATCTGGACCTGATGGTGTCACCTCTGTATGTGGAAACTCAATACGGCAATCAGATAAGACTGGTATGCTTCCCCTTTGTAAAAACATTACTATAAAAATCGGCCATAACTTCTGCTTTATGTTTGTCAGTTTTAGCCACCTCAATTTCTCCCATATCATTCTAATTTTTAAGTTCGCCTTTTTCAGATTTTGTCTGTCTTTTAGAATTTGCGTATTGCCAGAATTTCTTTGGGTTACTCTTTGCATTCTCTGATATCTCTCTTTCCATATTTAACTTTGCTTTTCTTACCATTGACTTGACTTTGTTTCTTGATTTTACAAATTCCTTATACTTTTTTTGGATCTTTTGGATCCCTGGTCTCCATAAATCTGGTCGATCATCTGTGTTTGTGCTTAATCTCTTCGCTTGTTTTATTGTCTTATGACAAATACTTATGCTTTCTTGCTTTACTACCTACTGAGCTCTTACATTTGGGTATACATTTTTCTTTCGTTTTTTCAAATTCCTTTAGAAATATATCTAATTTGTCATCAGGGTGTTGATCCATCAGCAAACTATTCAAGTCCAGATTTAGTTCTTTCGCCATTTCTGTATAGTTTCCCTTAAAGGAGTTCCACTTTTGCGCTACCTTCACTTTCACCTCATAGTAACATTCATACTTAAAGGCTAAAACACAATGATCACTATGTCCTAATGGGCTTTCGTGTTCAATAATCTCAATCATGTCGTCTTCATTTATAAGTTTTAGATCAATGGTACTGGTCTCGCATATTTCTCTTGTCCATGTGTATCCTCGTACCTGTTGGTATAAAAAGCTGTCCCTTATGCTTTCCATAAACATCTGACCTTCTTTATCTCGATTACTATTCCAGTTGGACCAGTATAATTTTGGGAAGTTGAAATCTCCCATAATTAGTACCTGTGTGTAAATTCTGTCATACGAGAAGCCTTTATTATTATTTCATTTAATAGTTCCACATTGTCAGTATTGCTATTTGGACTTTTGTAAATTCACCCCACAAGTAATTCATCTATGCCTTTTAATCTTATTTTCGTCCGAATACTTTCTTTGTAATCATTAATTATATCAATCTCCTCTGCTTTTAGCTTTTCATTTATATACAATGCTACTCCCTAATTGCTATGTAATCCTTCATTTATAAATAGGTTATAGCCCTCTAAATGGAGTTCAGCCTTACCAGAGAGGAATCCAGTTTTTAGGATACACCTCTGTTATGCCTATTATATCAAAGCTACATTTCGCTTCTTGAAATCTTAATTTCAACTCACATAACTTGTTGGTAGACTGTCAGCATTAGTTTAAAAACAATTCAGGCGATTAAAAGCCCCCACCTTATTATTTACAGTGTTATCATTAAAACATTAAACATATTTACATCATTCTTTCCCTTCTTGCTATGTCTACCTATTTTTTTTTTTATCTTAGCCAACCTTTTGTCTCAGGGTGGGCCCTTCAAAATATACTTGTGTTTGTCGTCCCCCGACTCAATCTGTTTGTTTCTTTCTTTGCATTCCTCCCATAATTCCTTGTTTTTTATTCTTTCTTTCTGGGTCAGGTCGTACACAACAGTGATTTTGTTAACTTTAGCTTGTGCCTTACTCAGTCTACTCAAGCTACCCATAAACTTACTTTTTGACTTTTCGTCTTCAAATATTATTTTCATTGGTCTTGGCTTCTCAGCTTTATTGCTTCTCTTTCCCAGCCTGGTCACATTTTTATTGACCGCCCATCAGTTGAAAGGAAAGTACATAAGTCCTCCATAAATTTAATGTCTGCTTCTTTCCTATCTTTTGGCTCCGCCTCTTTCGATTCTTCAGCATTGACAATTATTGCGTTTTTCTTTCTGGCGATGCTTTCTTTGTATTCATCTAATGCTTCAACTAGGAAACTGACAAATCAGTCTCCGCTGCTTTTGCCCTTCTTCGTTATCCAACCTACTTATATCAATCATTTTCTCAACCTCTTCCACGTCTGGTTTCTTTTTTATGGCCTCCTCTAACTTAATCATTCTCTCTTCATACATTGCAAAGTGGTCCTTATGACGTTCGTCTATCTCCCTTTCTATTTGTATATTTTGGCCACTTTTTCGTGACATGGTGGAAAATACCAATGAAAATCTGATCTTTTACCCAAAATTTTATATTCCGATGAAGACAAATTCAAGCAAGATTTACAGAAGTGGACTCTAGAAGTTCTGTTTTTTTATCATTAAATATAGTTCTACATATATTATATTTTGCTACCTTGGACTAATATGTATAATTATTCCCAGTTTTAACAATGGGGTACGGGATATTTGCGACAAAACTAGGATGTATAGGATATTTTGACTATGGGATATGGGATATCTAAAAAATATCGGGATCATGATCTTCAGTTCTAAAAGGGATTTTTTTGGTTGAGACTTACTGGGATATTGGGACCCCCGCTAAAACAAGTCTCATGATTTAAGACAGGAAAGTGACTGGATCTGAGATGACATACTATGCCATCTTTTTCGGCAAAACAATATCGGTGACAAATACCACTGTGTTATGCAATGTGATGCAGTAGTTAAATATAGAATCCACAAGAGAAAAGTTGCTACCTGTTTTCCGTTATTCAAATTCAAATTTACTGCTAAGAATATTATATAACTAGAGTAATGACTGTCGAAAACGACAGTGATCCCCGCACCCCCTGTTTGACACAAAAATCATCTATAGACCCTGGGTATAATTTTTCTTAACATTTTTGAAATTAAACTATTGACAGTCACTATTTTTACCATAAGGAATTAAAGAATATATGGTTGTTAGGCAGAATTCCAAAAAATAAGTAGTCTTTGAGACTTTCAGGAATTTTACCAAACTTGGAATTTTATATTTTGGAAATCAAATTGATGAAATGTTTCTTCT
>MJUU01058674.1:39728-50214 GCA_002080025.1 Modiolus philippinarum | reverse complement strand
GTTCCAGTGAACAGATCATTTTCAAATTTTAGTATGATGTTTTTTGGCACATGCTTTAGCCCGGGCTATAATTTTATGTTCCTGGCCCCGCCCGTTTTAGAATAAGGGGCCAAAAGGGGTTAAATTAGTTGTTTTCACATATTTGACTGTAGAATCTTTATTATTTATCGGATTTTGATGGGGTTTCTTTCAGTAAACTCCTTAGAAAATTTCCAATCTGGAGTATGCCAACGGATTTCACGTGGCATGTACCGTTCACGAGATAAATGGGGCCCAAAAGGGGCAAATTTCAAAAATTTCATTTTTTTATTTTTAGTCCGATTTTGATGCAATTTTTTCCAAAGGATTCCTAATGAAAAATTATCGTAGCGCTCTACTATTAGATTTTTGGTAACTTGTTTCCTTACCCAGCTATGAGGGGCCGAAGGGGGCCAAAATCGTAAATTTACAGATAACCAAAAAATTTTATTTTTCATCGGATTTCGATGGGATTTTTTTCTTTGGATTCCTCTTGATGTAAGCTTTCAGTACTGTGTCAACGGATTTGGCGTAGCTCTTACCGTTTCCGAGCTATGAGGGGCTGAAGGGGCCAAAATTGTAAATTTACAGATAACCTAAAATTTTTATTTTTCGTCGGATGACAATGGGATTTTTTTCTTTGGATTCCTCTTGATGTAAGCTTTCAGTAGTATGTCAACAGATTTGGCGTAGCTGTTACCATTTCGGAGCTTTGAGGGGCTGAAAGGGGCCAAAATTGTAAAGTTACAGATAACCTAAAATTTTTATTTTTCATCGAATTTCGATGGGATTTTATTCTTTGATTCCTCTTTATGTAAGCTTTCAGTTATATGTCAGTGGATTTGGCGTAGCTCTTACCATTTCCGAGCTATGAGGGGCTGAAGGGGGCCAAAATCATAAATTTACAGATAACCTAAAAAATTTATTTTTCGTCGGATTTCGATGGGATTTTTTTCTTTGGATTCTACTTGATGTAAGCTTTCAGTAGTATTTCAACGGATTTGACGTAGCTCTTGCCGTTCCCGAGCTATGAGGGGCCGAAGGGGGCCAAAATCGTAAATTTACAGTTTGCCTTAAATTTTTATTTTTCATCGCATTTCAATGGGATTTTTTTCTTTTGATTTCTCTTGATATAAGCTTTCAGCATCATGTCAATGGATTGGGCGTAGCTCTTACTGTTTCTGAGCTATAGAGGGTCAAAGAGGAATCATAAGGAGTCATAAGGGCTAATTTTTATTTTCCCTAGTTTGTGTCCAGCTAATTACTTGGTCAATCTCCTTATTGTGTCCATCTAATTATTGTGTCAAGCTCTTTCCTATGTCCATACTCACTTTAAATTACACTTTTTCAAATTTCAGTGGACGACATGCTGCGGTCGTATCATGCTGCGCTCGGCGAAGCCCTTTATTGTAAATTTCCTGAAACTCAAAAATTAATTATTGATTTTATCAATATGAATTGCCTAGATAATAAGGGGAACCCATGTCCAAATTTTTTGGCATGGTGGTCTAAAATGGGTTGTAATAGATGTTGGAGTTTTCAGTTTCCATGGAAACCAAACCATAACACTGAATCTTAGAACAACGGCAGTATAATACCGAAGGAACAAATAAGTGAAATTTACAAAAATCGAAGTCCAAAGACATGGCCAAAACGAGGACACAAAAAAAACAATGAAAGTATGAACTCCAGTGAAACTGAAAGTGACATCAGGTGCTCCGGAAGGGTAAGAGTGTCCTGCTCTGTTAACAGCTCCCATCTGCATTCTTCAATTTTAGTGCAGAAACATTGTTCTATCAAATCTGCAACCACTGTTTTAAGCCTATTGTGTTGCAGGGTTGTATAAAGAGTAGAAAAGAATAGAAAAGTCAAAAGTTTGAATGCTATGGCAATAGGTAAGACTGTTTAGGAGAGCTGTTCAAGGAAATCTTTGGAACTTTTCAGAATCCACATTGTGGAGCAAGCTGTATTACAGTAATTTTTCAGGCCACCTCTGACCGCAGTCAACAAAGTAGTGAGGAGCTATGAAAGAGGTTTAGTGGTGCATCTGAAAGACCCGGCATTGAATCTCTGTTCGTATGGATTCTTGTGAAGTTTAGGTACCCAGTAGATGTAAGGGAGTTGATTGTTTTCATCATTGGCTTTAATGCCAAATGATGTTAAAACTGAATTATGATTTTTTACAATCCCATCCCTCGATATTGTAGTAGGGGTATAAGTAGGGTTACCAGATGAACTGTCGATGCCCATCTCCTTCACAAGGCAGTCGAGATAGTGTTTATTACACACAAATGGTATGTTTTAGAAGCTTTGTCTGCAGGGACAATGACGTAATTTTCATGGACGTTGGACAGAGTTTTTACTACAAGGGGATCTTATTTCATTGCTGTTTGCCGGGTGCGATTTACAATCAATGACTTTATGGACCTGATGGACATGGAAAAAAATATTCTGCTACATAATTTTCTTCACAATTTCAGAAATGCGTATAAACTCCAGTATAATGGAAACCCTTGTCGAATTTTGTTTTTGAAAGGGGGACTTGGAATGTTTTGATTTTAGCAATATGTATTACCTGAATTATAAGGGAAACCCCTTCCCCAATTTTTTTTAATTGTGTTCTGAAATGGGTTGTAATGGATAATGGAGCTCTAAATTACCATGGAAACCACTGAATTTATTTGTCCAATTGGAACCATACTTGGTGACAACTGTCAATAGTTGGTCCCCACTGAACAATGTGTCTGGTAAGTCCGCATATATTCCAAGATGGCCGCAAACGGGGGGACATTGTTTAATATTGGACCCTATGAGGAAAATACATTCAAATACCTTCTCTGAAACTATTTGGTCAGCTGGAATCAGACTTGGGCACAACAGACCTTTAGTCGTCTTGTTAAAATTATGACTGACAATGCAGCACCTAATTCAAGATGGCCGCCAGCGGGGAACAGTGTAACATTGGACCCTTTGGGGGAAAACATGTTCAAAGATCTCCTTTGAAACTTCTTGAAAATGACACTTTAACATTGAGGTAATTTGGGCTGCAGTTTATGTCAGCCATTGACCAGATGAGCTATACAGGCCCTTGAGAGCCTTTAGTTTCTTTTGTTGCAATTCATTTTTCACTGATGTTTTAGCGTTTGCTGAGACAGTACTTACAGTAGGTGGGTATTAACAAACTAACAGCAAGTCAAACCACATTTATTTGACTGATGCACACATAAGCAGATGGTTGTAACGCGAGATAGTCGTTATAATTTTTTATCTTAAATGCAAAAACATTTGTACCTGAGGAAATTGATTATATTTGATTTATAGACCTCCTACTAAATTACAAAATTCAACAATAGAAGCTGTAAATAATAAATAAGTAGTTCACATTTAGTGTATATGTTCCAGACCATACGCGTATTTGGACCGTACGCGTACGGTCCGGACCGTACGCGTATACTCAAATGGTCCGACCGTACGCATATGGTGGGACCATACTCGTACGGTCGGACCGTATGAGTATACGTGTACGGTCTTCTACGAGCTGAACCATACGCGTACATTTAGACCGTACACTCGTATGAGTACAAAGAGAAAGAAAGACACTGCATTCGCTATTCAAACAAAGAAGTAAGTTACAGTGAAAGCCGATAGCACTAACTATCACTGAAAACCGTATACATCATTAGGTCTTAAAATAATAAATTACATATAGAACTGAAATGAAATTAAAGAAGCAGCGAAATAAAAAAAAATCACATTTTCACACAAATTTTAAAGGAAATACATAAACTTCAGTTTTATATTAAAAAGTTTTGTTCCTGGACAGGGGGTATTCCTTTTTGGAACACTGTGCAATTTCCGCTGTTATATTTATTCAGCCGTCCCTTGCGAGATTTTGGATTTGCACCCTTTTGGGGTAATTGGGAAAAATATGTTCCTTACGGCTGGCATTCCATGATGATCAGGATTTTTACACAAAAAGACCATATATTTTATTTCAATTAACATTCCATTTTTTGTTTAGGAAGCACTAGGTTTTTTTTTATTATTTTATCTCAAATAACGTTCATTTAGTAACTAAATTTTATAAAGCAACTCCAAAACATGATTACAGTAAAGTTATTTCTTATTTTTCTCTTATATTTTCTTTAAAATAACGATTTTTAAAGAATCTTATTTGTTTCTAAACATAAGACCATAATTCATTAAATAATATTGTATACTTTATATCAATTTATTGATATATGATCCAAGAGCACGCAAGACTTTGCAATAGCCAGACCGTACGCGTATGGTCGGACCATATGCGTACGGCCCGACCGTATGGGTATTTCAAAAAAATCCTCGTATGGTCTGGACCGTACGCGTACGGTCAAAATACGCGTATGGTCTGGAACATATACATTCCAATTCCTTTTACACGAATTAAAAGATTAAAAGGTGACCAGCACGTCAGTCTAATGGCATTTTGATTTTATCTTAGGGTCAGTTTTGTTTAATTTCACATCTGATTCATTTATTTCTAAAACAAAAGTCGTAAACAGAGTTAAAAAATTCAAAATTTTTTGAACTCTCAAAGTCAAGCAAATTTTGGGAAGTAATAAATATCTGGCTATATATTTAGAATAACATAGTTTTCTTACTCTTTACNTCAGGTGAGCGATACAGGCTCAGTGTCTGAGCCTCTAGTTTTGTTCCTAGTTAATAACTGTGTCAAGCTTCTTTTTGTGTCCATCTAATTATTGTGTCAAGCTCTTTACTGTGTCCACAGTCACTTTAAACTACTTTTGTTGAAATTTCAGTGGTCGACATGCTGCGGTCGTATCATGCTGCGCTCGGCGTAGCCCTTTATTCACTGATGTTTTAGCGTTTGCTGACACAGAACTTACAGTAGGTGGGTATTAACAAACTAACAGCAAGTCAAACCATATTTATTTGACTGATGCACACATAAGCAGATTATCTTAAATGCAAAAACATTTGTACCTGAGGAAATTGATTATATTTTGTAGACCTCCTACTAAATTACAAAATTTAACAACAATAGAAGCTGTAAATAATAAATAAGAAGTTCATATTTAGTGTATACATTCCAATTCCTTTTACACGAATTAAAAGATTAAAAGGTGAACAGCACGTCAGTCTAATGGCATTTTGATTTTATCTTCGGGCAGTTTTGTTTAATTTCACATCTGATTCATTTATTTCTAAGTCGTAAACAGAGTTAAAAAATTCAAAATTTTTTGCTAAAATTCTCAAAGTCAAGCAAATTTTGGGAAGTAATAAAAATCTGGCTATATATTTAGAATAACATAGTTTTCTTACTCTTTACTGAGGAAGGACAATTTGTATACATCAATGTAGCATAGTTATAATGAAATATATCTGAACAGTTGATACCGCAGATTCCGAGGAACTTATAAAAAAAGATCAAAATAAAAAAAAAGATCAAAATAAAAAAAAAAGATCAAAATAAAAAAAGAGATCAAAATAAAAAAAAAAGATCAAAATAAAAAAAATAAAATAAAAAAATAAATGCACATGAGACAAAGTCTCTACAACTCCACAATATTACCAACCTAGCTAGCAGCGGTTTTATTGGAATGTTCTGCCAGAAGTCGTGCAAAGCTACATTGAATTTCATGTATCTTTTCTTTTGGCCATGGAAGCGGGCAATCAAAATTGTGCATCGCGTTACACCTTTGTTTAAAACGTCATATATTTTTGTAAGCAATACAACTCCGGGGTACTACCTTTTCGTATGAATTCATGCTTAAAAAAGGGACGATTCTTAAAGTCCCTTTACTTACTCACTGTCGTCCGTAGATGGCCGTCTTCAATCGCTCTACAAATATTTTCGACACTGGCAAAGAACCAGGTTAATTATGATCTTTTAGAAAACGCAGTTATCGACATCTGCCAATCAGAACCATATTTAATCATAGTCGTTTACAATACGGTTTCATACAAAGATGATTGAACAGGAATATGATTTGAAATTTGACCTTATGAAATTCATTTCAAAGTTTCAACATTGAAAAAGTGGACAAACAAGGAACAAACAAGGGTCCTCATTGGGGGTCCTAGGAATCAAATAATCATTAAATTTTTGTCTTGGTAATCAAATAATCATTAAATTTTTAAATTGGTAATCAATAAATTTTTGTCTTGGTAATAAAAAAAATATAAAAATGCAAGCTAATAATCAAATAATCATTAAATAAA
The DNA here is from genome assembly GCA_002080025.1 of Modiolus philippinarum. Lineage (NCBI taxonomy): Eukaryota > Metazoa > Mollusca > Bivalvia > Mytilida > Modiolidae > Modiolus > Modiolus philippinarum. The sequence continues at coordinate 43,974 of MJUU01058674.1, read as the reverse complement.
TAATGCCCTCCTAATCATATAATCATTAAAAAAATGCCCTGATAATCAGGTAATCAAGAAACCCATGACGAGCCTCACAAGTTAAGTCATAAATGTCCTTAAGTTGTCTGCAGGGTATTATTTTCCTATTATAGAATTTTGTGAAATTTTCTGTGTATAAACATAATTGTATTATTGTTCAAAATATAAAATAAAATTTGGGGGGTCACCATGCATTTAAGCGCAAAAACTGAAATTGAAAATTTCAGGATTTTACATAGAAATGTAAGGGAAAATGGTTATATGAGAGGATAGCTTACATTTCTATGTAAAATCCTGAAATTTTCAATATCAGTTTTTGCGCTTAAATGCACGGTGACCCCTAAATTTTATTTTATATTTTGTTCAACAAATTACAAATTGTTATAGATTTTGTTCATACTTTGCATGTATTTTGTAATCATTATATAGTTTACATATAAAAATAAAAATAGGTGGTAACCGTTGAAATAAGAGAGCTGAATTGCGAAATGTTAATTTCTCTAGTGAGTGACGGTGACCTGATTTTATGTCACAAAGAAAAAAGCTGAAGATATTTGGAAGTGGATATGAGGGCCGCGTAGCGGGCCGAATACGCGACATAGTCGCGTTTTTACGGCAGGGGGTCTAAAGGCCCCAGAAGCTCTGGCCTTAATGGTGCCAAATCCTGCATTCTAGGGTTCTCCTGAGGCTAATTAGAGATTTGAAAAGTGTTTATTTCTATATACCTGAAATGGGTTTTCAGTTGAAAAAAACTAAGTCCAACTTTGAAAAAAATTTGGGCAGCATGGCCCCTAGAATTTTGGCTTTACTAAACCCCCATCCTCATTTTCCAGACCACAAAGATTGGGGAAAGAAAGAAAGCAACAAGAGGTTAGGACAGCCTTCCCTTATCCTAAAGAAAGCACACCTCTTTTGCAAGAAATAGAAATCTTGGTCTTATCCAAATTATGAATGTACATACCTTTGAGGCTTAAATAAAATCCTCTCAATTTAAAATATCCACAATTGAAGTCCCATTTTAATACAATTGTGCCCGCTGAACGAAGTGAGAGTTTACTCAGTAACATCATTTCAAAAGATGTTTGATACAGTCCACATGGATTTGTTGTCTGGATCAAAGATATGCTTGCAATTGCATTAAAATTCATATTACTTACAAACGTTTTACTGATAATTGTCTAAAAGTTGGACCGGAACGGAAAAATAATGATAATAATCCGGATTTTTGGAAAAAAAAGAAGAATGGAAAAACGATTTTTCGGGCGGAATTCGACGATTCAAAAAGCGGAATTCCGCTTTAAAGCGGAAGAAAATCAAGAAATATCTATTTAAATTCTTTTATCAAATTACCTCCCTTGTATAATTTCTGTGTTCTGTAAATCCAGCTTCAGATATAAAGTTCACATTTTTGTTATGAAAATGTTGTAAAAGTGATATGGAATAATAATTTTAAATACTTTGGAACTTTCTTTACATTTCAAATAATATTTTGTTAAATTTTGTAATTGATGAAACCTAAATGAACAAGTATAAGACAAAAATGGCGGAATAATAGCACCGAGACACCTTAAATAACTCCTCCAAATATAAAAGGTGGACGTGAGAAGGAAAACGATGTTATATTGGACCCTTCTGATCTTTTAAACTACACAAAAAAATAAATATCAGACTGAGTAAAAATGGCCATTATATTAACGAGAGTTGATAATTGGACTATATTGTTTCTCCCTTTTAGCAGACTTGAAAGCCATTTTATTGGATTTAAATATAACTTAATCTACAACTGCTTTATCTAGCATCATTAGATGCACATGATGATATAAAATGTTAACTAATTACAAAAGTTTATTAAATGACTGTCAATCTTTTTGTGTTCCGAAGTACACAACATCGTGGTTATTATACATTTTGGGTATAACTGCAAGATGTGGGAAAATATAGTTGTTGCAATCGACAGCCTTGGTTTCAGAGTTTTTGTCCACAGCATTAGACATTGTCATCATTTTTCTTGCCAAATACCAGATGAAAGACCCAGATAAAATATATTCAAGTGAATTTTGCAAAAGAAAACATAACCATTGAGAAGTTACAATCGTTAATCCAAATGGAATTCGGTATCCCAATTTCATAGTTTTTAGAAAATCCTGTGCATAACTGTGGTCTGGGGAAGCCATTTTTATTAAAAGATCCCGAATTTTAAAAAATGTCATTGCGTTTATGGCTGGATCACTATCGATGGAATGAATATATGGATTTTCTGTATCGCTACCAATAATTTCGTATACATATGAAAGCTTATGTCTTTGGATTAACGATAATTTTGATCCGTGAAGAGACATCACGCACCGATCAATTTTGCGGGATATTCCAATGTATATTTTGGTTTGTTTACATTCAGAAAGTACATATCTCACTACTTCCAATGATTCTGACGTTTGCCCTTCTATTAAATATAAAACTGCAAGTTTCAACCAGGAGGAAATCTCAATGTTTGCTCCTATTAACGCCATTGCTTGCAAATTATTAACAGCGTTATAGTTTTGTTTCCGATTTAACTTAAAGCGTCTTAACATAGTAAAATCATATTTGCTTTGGCAGAAATAAGCAAATACTGTGGCAATTATTTGCCGTTCTAACGTTGATGACTTTGGAATTAGCAGTTCGTTTATCCGTCTCCAGGTAAATTGGCCAATACGAATATGCTTTACTAAATATAGCAGTGGGAAAACACCCCAGTCAACAAAGTAATCCTGTGTTTCAAAGTTTTTTTGTGGAGGAGGTTTGGTGTATGTTAAAAATCCCCTCAACGAGCCTGATTGACTAAAAACGTTGACCATATTATCAAGCATCGATTCCAAAGGCCGGAGTATTTCTTGTTTTTTGTTATCGGTAATTTTTCCCTCAAATAGATTGTTCTGTGGTATGAAGTAGTGTGGACAAAACTGGTTTGTAATAAAATACAAAAACCTTTTTATACACAATTCAAAACACCGTAACAAATTTGTGGATCTCCAGTCACGAAGCTCCGACTCCTCCATCAGCCAGAATAGTATGGTTTTCATGTGGTATGAACAAAACATGTTGGAAAAGTCATAGTTTCTCCTTAATATTTCTTTCAAAAAGATTTTGAGCGTAGCATAAGTTAGTAATTGTGTGTGATTAAACGAGTGGACCATTAATTTCTCTGCCTCAGAAAATGAAATCCTCCATTCTAGTGGGTTGTCCGTTTCTGATCCAAATTTGCTGCCGATTGGTACAAAGATGATGCCTTTCCCTACTATTTCAGATACTACTCTTGGAGAAGGCCAACCCGAGTTACGAGGTCGTTGAAGCCACTTTGATGCAACTTGTGGCCAATTTGTACTTTTCAAACAGTAGGCAAAATCAAAATCGTCAAGGGGAGGAACCAGACAAGGTCCATGGAAACCAAAAATTTTGCTGCCAAGTATCCTTGTTTGACAAGCTGTTTTGAATTTTGAATTGGACAAATACATTTTCTGGTCCACAAATTCAGCCAAGTCATTGTAAAATCCTCCTATTGGTATTTGTATCATAGTGAAACCTGGAGATGCCTCGTCAGTGTCTGCTATTAAACAAGTAGGTGTCACAGGTCTTCCCTTTTCATGATAGGTAATGACGGGAAACTCTCGAAGAACTATCATGATGTCTACGTCACTTCCTGGCATATCAAGGCCTTCCCCTTTACTTCCACTTATAATCACAGTAAACTTCGTATGACCGTTCATTACATGATTTACAACGTTCAAAAAGAATCTCCTGGTTTTGACCACCTCCTCTGATCCTACTATTTCGTTCATGTACTGGTAGAGCTTCACAGACATTTGTATATGTTTAACCCCGTAACAACGAAAATAAATTTTCTTTCGAAAGTAGACTACTTATGTATGTGTATACAAGGAACACCGATCTTTATATAATGTTAAGATGAAAAATCCACGCCGGAAAGAAATTATCTGTTCCTCGTTTGAAAAACGAAAAATCAAAAATCAAAACCAAACAAAAATAAAACAAAAGAGAAAAAAATTTTGTTAAAAGGCTTGAATTACAGAAATCATTCGTGATAGAAATGACAAAAAGCAAAGCAACACAAAAGAGAACATGTTTGTGAAATTACAGAAATCATTCTTGATCGTATTACTAAGGAAAAATAAAACAAAAAACAAAAAAAAATTAAATACATGTCTAATTCAGACGTCATCAATTT
>MJUU01058674.1:0-39122 GCA_002080025.1 Modiolus philippinarum | reverse complement strand
AGACTATTGACCAATAGGAATTTCAGATTCTCGAAAATCAAAATGGCGTCCAGTTTCGTTCTGATAAAACGGGGCGGGGTTTATTTTTTTCTGTTTCCTTGTGAAGGTTGAAAAGTATTATAAACATTTACTATAGGTGGTACTGGGAACAGGTTTGTAGAGGATGATGGGATTGGTATTGCAATATCGCTTAGCCAGATTTATAAATATAGATATGATGAAAAGAACAGTAATGTATAAATTTAAAACCAGAAGTTAAAAATAAAGATGAGGTATTGTGCAATAAATACTTTAAAAGACTTTTCAATTGTGTTAAACAAAGCGTGATTGTAGTTTGTGGAGAACGAAAGGTGGAAAGAGATAGAATTGCGTTTTTTGCGGAAAAATAAAGAGCTACCGGTGTTTATTTGTGTGTGCTGTAAAAGGTTTATGTTTCGAAGCCAAGTACATCATGAGCCACCACACCCTTGTCAATCAAACACCCAATTTTCTATTCAAGGCTATTCCATAGCCTAGCGTATCGTTTTTATTTCATAAAAACCATTATCCGATTTATATCATCCATTTATGTTTATAAAGTCCCCTCGTGTTTTCTAGTTTTCTACTTGTTGCTGAAGATATTATTGATGCAAGCAAATAAGCAGTATGTATAAATTCCATAGCCCATCTACTAAATATTTTATGAAGGGATATGGGGAAATGAACATGATACAATAACACATATGTTTACTCAAATTGCAATAATTTTAGTTAGCTGTATGGCCATTTCGGAATTTAATTCCTCATCAGCAGCACTTTTTTGTGGGAAATAACCAAGAATCTAAAAAACGCACCAAAAAAAAAGCCCGTACTGTTTTTTGGACTGCTGGAGTCTGAATAAACTATTTTAGCGCTTAAGATTCTTAACATAGTAGCCAATATTCTTCAATTGCTGTTTTGATATATTTTGATATATTTAAGCTGATGCTAGATAAACCGAGTATATTCAATATTCAATATCACCGAATGTTTTGATAAATTTTATCTGGATTTTCAAGAAACCAAAATAACTAGAAACTGTTAATTTCACATAAGACTCAACTAATACTCTATTGCAAACTAAAAAACAACAATATAACATGATATCGTTATATCGTAATTAGAACAATGTCAATCACTTATTCTTTGAAGAATCTGCACAGTTTTGAGATAAAGACAAAACTATGATACAAAATATATTGGATCGAAAACTTGACAGTTTTCTAGGATATGAATTATCGAGGATCATTATTTTTGCCGGCTTTTTATAGACAATGTAATGCACAAACGATGTTCGCTTAAATATGCCATTCACATTTTATCTTATATTCAAAACAAAAATAACTAATTTGTAATAAAGTTCAAAGTCTTTGTGACACCGAATAAATTATTAAATCAGCAACGTATTCATCACTATGTCTAAGTGGTTATGGAAGCTTGCGACTGCATACAGTCAAGTCTCCAAAGTTGGCGCATCTTATAAGTTGGCGCACATGAAGAAAACGATTTGCGTTTATAATATAAATATTGATACAGAACAATTTCTGTACTAACTTAAAGCCGAATAGCGATGATGACGAAGAAATATTTTTTGAGTGTTCCCCGGAACTGAAAAAGACCAAAACGGTGCTGTATTCGTTGTTAATAGGTTCTGTTGTTGTTTAGACGTTTACTGTAGCTGTTTAGGTTCATTATTTTTGTTGAAAGTATTTTGTTTTAATATTGAACATTCCCACCTTCCACTGAAAACCAGATAGTGAAAATTATTATTTATTTTGGGTTCTTGGTACATTGATATTATCACCCTGCGCCGACTTACAAGACATAAAAACATGGCGGTATATCGGGGATTGGTCATTTTAAGCTTGTTTTTCATATATCTAAGTTGAAGTTCTAATTTTAAATTCTGCATGATTTTAAAGTTGGTTTATGTTTATTTATTCTGTTGAAAGTTAAAAATAATGTGATAAAAATTACAGCAGGAATCGAAAGGTAAATGCTTAGGTGCGCCGACTTACAAGACTGCATCGTATATTAAAGAGACATAGAAATTGATTATGTTCCTCTGTTCTATAAACAAGTATAAACAAATTTTCCTTGAATTCAAGAGATAGTTGCAAACCTTCCTGGTTGTCTTGCCGCAATTCTTGAACCAAAAAAAAAGTGGATAGAATTGAACCAAGTATGTCGTTGTAGAGTAAATTCGAAACACTGCAAATAATATCACCGGACACTTTGAACACTGATTGGACATTTGTGTTTATTTCTCTATAGTGACATTTCTATGGACAACGCTAATCTCTGTATTTTAAACCACAAAACGATGATCAGGGAAAGTTCGTAAAGGGAATATGTGATTTAAAAGAGAAAATTGAAGATATCCACTACTATAATGCCCGAAGGGAAGCTATTGACTTGCAATTTGAGTTAAATCGTGAAAAAGAAGTAATGCAAAGGGAGATTCACAAGCTGAAAGAGAGATTAAATTACTTCCAATCTCGAGACCGATTAAGAGATCGAAATCAACAGTGCACATTGACGAAATTTCCGTAGATAGAAATATATGAAGGACGACGAATATTTTGCATCAAAAGTTTCAGATAGGTCGTCCAAAATCGAATGGCTCAACAGTTGGAGCATGGAAAAACCAGGATTTGTTAAATGGAACTCTGCAATTAAAGACGTGTTTGTAAAATATTTTGTTTATCACTGGAAGTATGTATTTTCAAATTTCATACCACTATCATAATATCAACATCACTCGCGGGCATATCAAGCCCTTCTCCTTTACTGACGCTTATAAATATAGACAAGTTCTCATGTCCGTTCATTACATGGTTTAGTATGTTCAGAAAAATTCGTCTGGTTTTGAACACTTCCTCTGATCCAATTATTTCGCACATGTATTGGTAGAGTTTCCAAGACATCTTATTAATAATTCGTTATAACATATTCGTAATTAGTTAAGATGTTGAGAGTTCAATGGTCTGAGCACAATGTGACATGTTTCACTGATGGTCATGAAAATAAATTCAAACAAACTAATGGAAATAACAATAAATCGCTTAGTAAATTATTATATGGGATGGTTTCTTATATCATGTAAAATTAATATTTCTCGTTGACAAACAATAAGCGCTTTATTTGACTACGGTTTATATTTCAAAATAATATATTTTTACGTTCAAATAGTTATATTGTCTATTTTTGGAACTCGCGTAATTAACTTTTAGTTTTCCCCCTCACCTCTAAAATTTGAAAGGGTGAACATTTGAACAGAACTCTACTATAAAGTACTCCATTTGTCTGAACTTGTTTTTACTAATTTCTAAAGTTGTCTCGATCAAATAAACAATCAAAGGATATGGTATAAATGCACATGAGATAAAGTCTCTACAAATACATGATAGAACCAAGTAATGGAACAACACTTTTATTGTTGTTCTTCATCTTGAAGTCTTTATGAGGCCTTCAAGAATGGGCTTAGCTCATAGTTCATAGTACGGCCCGGTTTAAGCGGAATACATTGCTTATTGTTGAAAAATGCCACATTTGTGTTTTATTTATCCCATCGTCAACAAACATAACATCAGCTGGCAAAAATTCCGAATTATTCTGAATATTGTTTTAACTTCGAAGATTGATTTAGATTTTTTTTTCACCCATGGTTTTAATTTGGGTTCAAGTAAGTTTTTCTTCTTTTTTCTTTTCTGTGTCGTATTTATGTGATGTTTTTGTATCTTAGTGTTCTCGATCTTGTCATAATTTTGGTTTATTTTTAAAGACTGTCGGGTCGGTCAGTTACTTTTCAATGTTTCGAACACGAATTTTTTCTATGGCTTGTTTTATCTTAATATTTAAAAAAAAGACTTCAGAACCGATGTGATTTTGAAGATGCTTTGAGCTTAACTCTCTCATGTTTCAAAGAAGAAATCAGAATAAATTTTAAGTGGTTCATTGTTTGCTAACTTTATGAAACAACAAAGATAATCATTGTTTACATTTCGGGACGTGTTTTATTTTATTCTTCATACTATTTGTTGCATCATACAGGCATTATTGAAAACCGTTTTCATAATACCGTCGATTTCTGTAGTCAGATACTGGTTTAAGTCTGAACAGATCAATAAAAGGCCTGACATATACCGAAAAATTGTTAGAATGAAATACGACACAAAATGACATATTAATACATATCAGAGGTCTCAAATGGGGGTCCTTTTTCCCAAAATCCGGTCATTTTTTCACTCTCCCGTTTCCCAGGCGGGAAAATATTTTATAAAGACTTTTTAAAGAGACCGCCTTTTCCCGTTTCACTAGCTCAGTTAACAGAGGTTCCCGCTTTACTCTCGACATCTTTTCCCGTTTTTAAGTTCCATTTTTCTATGATCCCGTTTCCCGTTTACCTAAAAAGACAAATCCCGCTCCCCGCTTATTCCCATCGAGACCCACCTTACATATAGAGAGATCTTGGCGACTTTTATTAAAATATTGTCAAGTATAAAACAAAATCATTCTGCCAAATTTATTGTTTGTTTTGAGTATATTCATCTTGTAAAAGAGCAGCATATATATATATCAATAAACATGATTACTAGGATATCCTTTAGGCTAAAATTCTAAGATATTTAAGCATTTTATTTGTAAAAAATTGAAGAAATAGCAGGTTTTTGACAGATATCCTGTTTAAAGATAAGAAGGTAATACTTGACGGTTTTATATTTGAAACATTAATGAAAAAAGGTAACCATGTTTGTTATATATTTTCATATAAAAAAAACAAAAACAAAAACAAAACAAATCATATTACTTTTGAAGCAAACTTACAAAGGCAGAAAATCTTACAATTGAACCCGTAAGTTTTTGTTTTTACAGTTTTTGCAACGTTTCTACATGTCGGCAACATATACTACTCAACAAAAGAAACGATACATAGATTTTATCACATATAATATTTTACTTTCTAGCAGAAAACCATGACTTGTAGACAACATGTATTTTTTGCACGTAAGAATAAACGTAATGCCCAAAAATGCTTTATGCAATTTCTGAACCAACTTCGGTCAAGGTCATTATCCGGAATTTCTGTTTGCAGACGTAAATAGTGAGTATTTCAACATTTTCGTTTTACCAAACCATCACATATTCTGATCGGCTGACTTCAAATGTCTGTTTCTACATCGACCATTAATAATTCAAGCCCATTTTCCGCTTTCCACTACCGTTTTCATAAGTGTAAAACGCATGTTAGGCGATCTTGAGGTTGCGACGTCTCACGGGACCTGCTGTCACGTGATTTATCATCTGATGCGCAAGTTTGCTTTCGGTTAATCAATAGTCTCTAGTTTGTTCTTTTTTCACATAACTATGAACTGCGAGGGCAAAAATCAATATCGAAGCTCTGACCGCGCTAAGTCATTGTCCACGTTAATTTTGTATTGAACGGGGCGTCGAAATGATACATTATCTTCACCTTTTTAAGATGGCAAATTAATGAACTGATGAAGTGTCATAATTATTGACATCAAGCAATTGAAATCATATATCAGATAGTGGAGAACTCGATCTTCAGGCAAAAAACTAGCATTACGGATTTCCATTGTATCCGTTCCGGGTTGATTTAAAAATGTAATATACAAATGCGTTTTGGTGTTGAATACATTACTACACTAAAATAAAAACTTTAAATTGCGAAATATTAAAATATTAACAAAAATTAACTGTGTATCGTTTCTTTTGTTGAGTAGTATATGTTGACAAAATGAATAGCTCACATTCCGATTCCAATTATGTAAAAGGAACAGCATATGTCACCATTCTTGTTTTTGAAGATGGCCAATAATCCGAGTAAAGGGTCTATTTGACGTAAACATGTAAGTTATTTAAGGCATATATTTTATTTTTATTTAAAAAGAAATTCGAAGACGGCAATTCGATGTCAAGGACATTTTCTGTTTAATACAATGCGTCTATATTGTAAATAATTCATAAATAACAAACTCTAATCAAATTTTACCGAGGCAAAAATGATGAAAGGGAAATTCCAAATTCAAAAACCCAAATCAAGGCACTTCATATCCAACAAGAATGGAGAATAATAATCAAAAATGAACAAGGACACCTCAAAACTAAAGCACTAGCAGTGCGAATCCCTTCAAAAACTAGCTGTTCCATCAGATTCTCCGGAAAGGTAAGTATGATCTGTTCACACGTGGCATTCGTCACACTGTAAGTGAAAAATCTTGTTCTTCACAGTCGGTATTAAACTCAGTATCTACCCGGAGATTTATATTTTCATCTGGAAAAATTGTAACAACATGGTGACGATAGTAAAAATTTTTGTAGTGACAATTGCAACAGTGATTATACATTCCCTTGATTTATGATTTTTTTTGGACAGTAATTTCGCTCTATTGACAAAATTGCTGTGCAAACTACAGGTACGACAATAGCAAAAGAGTTGTGAAATGTATACTCCATAATTATGCCGGAGATGTGGGAATATTACTATTCAGAAACGGAAAATTAACTATTGGAAAGAAAAAATCATTAGGATGTCGTAATATTTTGTTCTAAGGCGTCCAGAGTTTTCAAAGTAGTGTTATCGGTCCAGGTATGAGGCTGATGATGGTGTATCAGTTGTATCTTTAATTTCGAGTTCATTTGGGCATCTAAGATATTGGTTATCCTTAAATAGAGGATGGTTTGATGACACGAAAGCTGATATTAAATGACTTGAATTGGTTAGCGATGAAAGTGTGAATCAATGTGATGTTAACCAGGCATGGGGCGAATTACAGTGCAATGTTATGCATTGAATTACCAATACTTGAAGATAATTTGCATTGAATTACCATTACCATTACATGAGATTTGCAAAGAAATGCATTGAATTACCATTACTTTAGCTTGGTAATGCATTGAATTACCATTACATTTTGACATTTTATCAACAAATAAATTAACTCGGATATACATCTCTATGCTTTTGCTGGAAAGCAAAAACAAATAAATGTATGGTCTAAAGTGTCTGAATTTTATTATCCAACAAAACTATCTTTTTGTAACAATATTAGATTATAAAATTTACTTGAAATTAGACACCACATACTGCCCAAGATTTTTAATTCAGGTAATTAAAATGGTATAGAAAATGTTTACAGTGGACAACAATGTTTTGATCAATTAATTTGACACTATTGTTAATTAAGTTTGTTTTTACAACAGAGTCCAAACTTTTAACCTAATTAAAGAAATGTGTGGTATCAAAAACTTGTCTATAGTATGACTTCACTACATTTTTTGGGGGGAGGGGTTCTTCAAGGTAATGAATCAAAACACACACCTTCATGATTGCTTCTGCCAATGAAATGTAAAATGTAACTAGAAAAAGGTTATCTCTTGATCACAAAAGATACCCCCGCCCATAGGCAATCCTAGTAGTTGCAGCAATAATCCACAAAATATTTAAATTTTCCTTCAAAACAAACTCAAGTTATCACCTGGAAGCCATAAAATTAACAGATTTTGCCTAAATCAAGGGCAATAACTCTGGAACGCAAAATCCGATCACGGTCAAAATCGAATTTGACCTGTATTTTATGAATAGAAACATACTCCAAAAATATCAAAACTTTTCTCAAAGCAACCTCAAGTTATCATCCAGAAACCATAAAATTTACAGATTTTGCCTAAATCAAGGGAAATAACTCTGGAACGCAAAATTTGATCACGGTCAAAATCGAACTTGACCTGTATTTTATCAATTAAAACATAATCTCAAAATATTAAAACTTTCCTTCAAAGCAAACTTAAGTTTTCATCCAGAAACCATAAAATTCACAGATTTTGCCTAAATCAAGGGCAAATACTCTGGAACGCAAAATCTGATCATGGTCAAAATCTAACTTAACCTGTATTTTATCAATAGAAACATAATCCTAAAATATTAAAAATTTCCTTCAAAGCAAACTCAAGTTATCATCTGGAAACCATACAATTTTCAGATTTTGCCCAAGTCGAATGGCAATAACTCTGGAACACAAAATTCGATCACGGTCAAAATCGAAGTTGATCTGTATTTTATGAATAGAAACAAAATCCAAAAATATCAAAACTTTTCTCAAAGCAAACTCAAGTTATCATCACGAAACCATAAAATTCACAGATTTTGCCTAAATCAAGGGCAATAACTCTGGAACGCAAAATCTGATCACGGTCAAAATCTAATTTAACCTGTATTTTATCAATAGAAACATAGTCCTAAATATTTAAACTTTCCTTCAAAGCAAACTCAAGTTATCATCTGGAAACCATAAAATTTTCAGATTTTGCCCAAGTCAAGGGCAATAACTCTGGAACACAAAATTCGATCATAGTCAAAATCAAACTTGACCTGTATTTTATAGATAAAAACATAATCCCAAAATATTAAAACTTTCCTTCAAGGCAAACTCAAGTTATCATCCGGAAACCATAAAATTCACAGATTTTGCCTAAATCAAGGGCACTAACTCCGGAACGCAAAATCCGATCACGGCAAAAATCGAACTTGACCTGTATTTGATGGATAGAAACATAATCCCAAAAATATTAAAACTTTCCTTGAAAGCAAACTCAAGTTATCATCCGGAAACGAAAGTGTGGCGGACGGACAAGAGGAACCCTATATACTTAAACCTTTTAAGGCGTGGATATCAAAATACAAATGATCATTCCTTTGGATAATAAAAAGGGGAAAATCTCAGTTGCAATGAAACATACTCTCAGGCTTGTAGACCAAAAGAATGTCCTTACATTTAGACATGCTGTACATTATGTAATACAGTTTCATGATTTGATTAAACCCTGATAAAAATATTTTCTATTATACTGTTCAAAATTTGGGACATAACAGATTGGATTTCTTGACACTTTCTAACTTATCTTTTATTTTATTAGGATTTTTTAAAATGAAAACCATGCAGTAAAATGGATGGTTAATTACTATGACATGGCCTACTAATATTTTAAGTCTTATTTTATTTTTTTCTGTTAATCACCTTCTGTGTTTGTACAGCAGGAAAAGGTAATGATATGTAATGCAGTGTAATGCATGAATTACATACATTTTTGTGATAGTAATGCATTGAATTACCATTACATGTAATGCAAAAATTGGTGCATTATACATTACATTGAATTACTTCAAAATATGTAATGCATTGCAATGCATTACCATTACACATTAGCTTTACCCCATGCCTGATGTTAACAAAATATGCCCGATCTTTAACTAGCCTCAAATATGAATATCAATTAATTTTTTTAGTACAAAAAGACTGACATATTGAATTCAGGAGTACCGACTTTACCTTATCATGTGGATGAGTAGTATAGAGTGTAGAAAAATCAAATTTTTTGACACTGTTGCAGTGGTTGAGTTCAGTTCAAAATTGATATTCTTATACGTCTTTTGAGTTTTTAGGAATCCACGTCTGATTCACTCCACTTGTTGGTTATACTTTTTCACTTAATATCTTTAGGCCATCTTTGACCTCAGTAATTCATGAAGTAAGGAGATTAGAAAGCAATGTATCTATGTTAGCAAGGCCATGTAACTTAAGTACTCAGTAGATACAAGTTAGGTTTTGTTCTTTTAACTTAAATTGATATCAAAAAAGACAATTCTGATTTGTAGTTGTATAAATACAAAATGGCTCGGAGTGAGGGGCAGTCAATCATTATATAAGTGGAACTGTGTATGTTCCTACAAATGGGGGTATTATTTAACAATCTTGTCTAGAATGGGGTATGGATTTCATGACATGAAGATGCAGGTAAAAGTCATATTTTATAGGGTATGTTTTTTCATCGAATGGTTTAGAATTAAAAATTCTTAATGTATGTCAACAAATAACATCCGGAATGGTTAATTATGTTAATAGCAGAGTGCCAGTAGAAATACCGCTGTGTTTATTAACTTATAATTACTGCCTGCCAGCTGTAATCTGATTGGTTAATAGCCATTGTATTTTTTTGGCAAATACCCATCCACCGTGGTATTTGTCCCGGAGTCATCCGTGCGATTTAATGATAGAGACATTCGGTGTTATTAAATAGATATATCATGATCGTCGGGGTATTTGCCAAAAATACAAGTCTTGAGTCTAAATTTCCCTCACCTTTCAGGCTCGCAAAATTTTACCGCCCCGCGACTTGTATTTTTGGCGAATACCCCTCCTTGTCATGATATAACTATTCAAAATATATTCGCTTTGGCAACCTTACTTTCAACAGACTAGGAGAAATATTACATCAGAAATGGTCAAACATATAGAGACAAATTGCCCCTGTTGTAGTGTCTTTTGTGTGGTATAGAACAACTGATAACTTTTCTTTCCTTGTCAGGAACAAAAAGAATAAAGTTATGCACATAGGACTTAAGGTGTCTCAGTGGTATTATTCCGCCATTTTTTGTCTAATAATTGTTCATTTAGGTTTCATTCAATAAGAAATTTAACAAAATAGTTATTTAAAATGAGAAGAAAGTTCAAATATATTTAAAATTTATATTCCTACTCAGTTTTATAACATTTTCATTACAAAAACGTGAGTTAAAACACACGAGCCTTAAATTTGTTGCTTGATTTACAGAACACAGAAATTATTCAAGGGAGATAATTTGATAAAATATTTTAACAAAGATATCACTAGAGAAATTAACATTTTGCATTTTTTCTCTCTTATTTCAACGGTGACCCCTAATTTTTATTTTTTATATGTAAACTACATAATGATAATTAAACACATGCAAAATATGAAAAAATTCTATAAACGATTTTTCAACCTATCCTCTCATATAATCATTTTCCCTATCATTTCTATGTAAAATCCTGAAATTTTCAATTTCAGATTTTGCGCTTAAATGCACGGTGACCCCCAAAGTTTATTTTACATTTTGAACAATAATACAATTATGTTTCTACACAGAAAATTTTACAAAATTCTATAATAGGAAATTAATACCCAGCAGACACCTTAAACAAGCGATATTATTAATTGACGCAAACATAGATACATCTTCTTGGCTGAAAGTTATGATGTATAGTGAACACTTGGACATGTAGTCGTTGATTTCAAATAATACTTTGTCTGAACAAAAACAAGAGATTATGGGTTGGTCATTCTTCCAAAACCAAGCTCAGTGAATGGTTGGGCCAACGTTGGCTTTTAGTTGTCAGTTGGTTGGGCCAACGTTGGCAAAAGACGTTGGCCCAGTGACATTTTGCTCAGCATGCCAATGTCGTTGCCAACCGTTGGCACGACGTTGGTCGAACATATAACTTCAAACATGATCAATCAAATGCTTACAGGATGCCAACCTGAGCAACGAAATGCAAACGGCTAGCCAACATCACTTTCGGAGACCAATATGAAAAAAGAGGCTCTCATAGGGCCCAAATCGCTCACAGTACACCATCGTTGGAATATATTCTGAATTTTGAACGTTGAGATATTTAATTGGTATAATTTTCTATTCTCTTTCCGAATATCATTATAGAAAAAAGCAACTATTTTTAAATTTCGAATTCGTATTATCGCTATCATACCATACTAACTGTGTATCGCCAAGTATCATTAATGATTCATATGATATTAAGCTAGATTTATCCAAAACAGGTTGCCAACGTTGTACTGATATATGCTGGACAACCGTTGGCGACCATCATTTGACCCACCGTTGGCCCGATCTGGTAAAATTTGCACGACGGTCAACAGTTGTCATACCAACATTGGCCCAACATGATGCGGCTAATAGTTGGCGTGAGTATGTTGGAGCGACGATGGCTTGATGTTGGCACGCCAACGCCAACCAGTTGCCAACCATGCCAATAGTTTGCCGATGTTGGCCCGATGAGTCCGTGTTATTTGGGAATAGACTGGTGTTTCTAACATTGTGGTATCCAAGGGGGCAGGGGGTCCGGGGATTGAATCCCCTTTTAAGACAATCATGAATTGTTAAATGAATATCCAAATTTTTTACTTAGAAATACCACAGATATTTTCGTGCCTCCCTCTGCTTGGCGAAATTTCTCTTCATTTCTCAATCGGACACCTCACTTTTAAAGTTTCCAGGATCCGCGCCTGATTCAAAGACGTTAACTTACATTTTCACACAGCATTTCTTTAAACATAACAACTAGTGCATTATTTTACAGTAAATAACAAAACCCTTTTAGCTATCCACTTTCAATTTGTTTTTCATGTTGTTATGCTTCAAACATTTTGCAGAAGTTGCATTCTCCTCTATTAACGTGCAAAAAACAATTGAATTTTGTTGAAAAGCTGAAAAATGTAAGGGAACACTATCGTGTTATCTATCCTTTCCATTGCTGCTATGTTACACTTTTCGGGTATATTAATTGCACAACAAAACAATATAAACAAGTAGATTTGCTGTTCATTTCGAAAGGATTCGAGATTATTTGTAATCCATTCCTAACATACAAGAAGAAATAAGTAAATCACATTTTCTCTCATATGTCCCCACAGGGGGTAAGATACAATGACGAAAGTATAGTAGACAAAGTTATGCTCTTTGTTGAATAAATGTATAAATGCTTATGAATATAATTATAATAAAAAAATCATTTTATTCAATTTCTCTGTATTTAAAACAACTAGAGTATTTGCATTACATAATACTGAAGCTAATCGCCCGTCGTGACTATCAATAAAATATCGTTGAAAAAACCTACTGTGGGATCTTAAGGTAGTTCCAACCTTTGAATGAAAGTAATTGGAATTTCATAAAAGTGTTCTGAATTAGTAAGACTTAATGTACAGTTGACAAGAAAAAGTAATAGGTTCTTGACGTTGATTTTGAAATACAAGGAATGAAAACAAATTTAGGGAAGGGAAATGTCCATTTTCTAGCTTTGTATAAAGATATGCAAGTCTTGAAAATCTAGTGAAGAAATAATGTTAATTTCTTGAAATTTTGTCCTAATCTCCTCAAAAGTGCATGATTTTAGAATAATACTTGAAAAATTTGTTTCATGGGCAAAATATTTTACATGCTATAATATGTAAAAGGACCGAAAGTTGCTTTTGTACGACAAAAAAAAATGAATTAAATGTTTTAATTGTCAGGCGTCTTTATCTGATAGGAAACGTTTGTGAACTGCAATTTATTACCCTATGACAAAGGAGTTCGCATATCTGACTATTTATTCGAAATCAGCGGTAATAACTATCTAAATTGTACCCGAAAGTTGCTTTTGTACGACAAAAAAAAAATGAATTAAATGTTTTAACTGTCAGGCGTCATTCTCTGATAGGAAACGTTTGTGAAATGCAATTCATGACCCTATGAAAATAGTAAGTGCTGTTTGAAACGTCTTGAAACATGACGGTTTAATCATTTTGAGGTTTAAAATTCATGAAAATTCAATCCATCCGTGCTGACCCGAAAGCCGATTCTATCTGGAACCTCACAACATCTAAATTTTTGTAAATTTTGTCGAAAATTGAGGAGTATCTCCTCCATGCAATGCTCTGTCCTTAGCTAATTTTGGCTTACCATTTAGATCATTTGGTTATTTGTCCTTTATAAGTTTTTACACATCTTTGAGTTTATGGTCTTCACGGCGTTTAGATTTTTCTGCACTGAGGAGACAAAATGTGTCGAAATGCTCATATGCAGGAACTTAATTCACAGTAACTTCGGCATTTAGTCATCCTCGGACTATGCAAATAGGTTTATTTATTTTTTCTTTTATTGCGTTTGGATATTGTTTCAAGAAAATTGGGTAATGCTATACTATTAAAAAAGGAATGGCATGCATAAGTTAATAATATAAACTGCATAGCCGACAATAGCTCTCGTGTGAGTTTATAAATATTGTTATAAACATATTGCTTTAAGTGTCAGTTGATATGGCAGATTACCACACGAAGAAAAACAAACAACACCAAAGACCGATTTCATTATTGTGAATGTCTTCATTTCACCTTACTGCAAACTAAAAGTACACTTTCTCATGAAAAAATACTGTATTTTAGTCAAGGGTATAAAATGAATAACAACAACACATGAAAAGTTTGTAAACTCTTACTTGCGCCAAAAATGTGATCCAATCAGAATATGGAATTTAAATATCAACCTTAAATGAAAAATTCAGTTCTCGTTAGAAACATTTTGAACGATTTATGTTTTCACGGTTCTGTTGGCTAAAGAAAAGTTTGCATGTTATTTCGAATAATTGCAAAATCCAATACATTTTGTTTCACATTCGGTAAACTCTTCAAGCTTAATCGAAATAGTTTTCTTTCCAAGATATATATTGTTTGAAGGCTCTGTCTCTGACAACAGCACAGGAGTATCGTATATTGTCTAAAAGTTCTTCACTTGAATCTGCAGACATCTCTGTAAATGCTATACTAATGCTAGTCATAGAAATATATATGAATCATCAGAAAAATGTCTACTTGTGCTCAAGATAAATTCTAATCTATGAAACCCGTAGAGTGTGATATTGGCCGAGATGGACAATCTTCGTATGCAAAATTTGAGGTTTTTGTTGCCCAGGAAAAAATAGCAAATATTGGCAAGGGAAATCGGACATTACGGAGTACCAATTAAAGTACAATCAACAGTATTACCAATCTTCCTGTGGACGTTTACATTAAAAGAGGAACAGGAAATATTTGTTGTAATAACCCGTACGTATTTGTTTGATTAAATTCGTGTTTGTCGCTATTATGGAGAGATTGCCTTCAAACTACTGTACATTTTAAGATATATTTAAATGCATTATTGAAATATCTGCTAAACTTTACCAATATATGTGTGAAATAGTTGGATCAGAGAATGTGGTTAAAACCCGACGATTGTTTCTGAAAATATTTAACCATGTAATGATCGGACATGAGAACTTTTCTATAATCATAAGCGGCAGTAAAGGAGAAGGGCTTGATATGTCCGGCAGTGATGTTGATATTATGATTGTGGTGAAAAATTTTAAAATACATACTTCAAATGATGCAAAAGAAGTTTTTACAAATACATCGTTAATCGCGGAGACACATATTGCGGCCACTGGTTTTGCTATGCTCCGACTACCAAATACCTCAATCCTTGAAAACTTGTCTGATTCTGTTGATGAACAACGTTTTATGTCCAATTATAAGTTCAAAACTTACTGCCGAACAAAGATTCTCAAAAGTGAACTTTTTAATTTCCATGGACCATGTCTTGTTCCGCCTATGGACGATTTTGATTTTGCCTACTGCTTAAAGAGTGAACATTGGCCATCAGTTGCTACTAATTGGATTCAACGTCCCCGTTTTTCTGGCTGGCCTACAAAGGAGTTGGTATCTGAAATAGAACAGAGAGGTATCATATTTGTGCCAATTGGAAGTAAATTTGGATCAACGACGGATAACCCGCTTGAATGGAGGATTTCTTTCTCTGAGGGAGAAAAACTGTTAGTACACTCATTTAATCACACACAATTACTGAAGTATGCCATGCTTAAACTGTTTTCAAAAGATATTTTGAAGAAAATTTGCAAAAATCTTTTATGTTCTTACCACATGAAAACATTGCTATTTTGGGTAATGGAAGAACTAAAAGTCCACGAATGGAGACCCAATGGTTTGCGATTATGTTTTAAAATATGCATCAAACGATTGTTGTATTTCATTACATATAGTTTTTCCCACACTACTTTATACCAGAAAACAATTTAATTGAGGAAAAGATGACAGAATTCAGTAAACAAATCATGATTCTTAACTTGCAACTGACATTTAATAATATCCTCAATTTCTTTTGTCAGTCAGCAACTCTGAGGGAATTTGTAACGTACACTAAAGCTTCCTTAACAAATAACCAGCAACTTCGTGATTACCACATCGATTGGGGTGTATTTCCGCTTCTATTCTTAGTCAAATACGTACGCATCGGCAATCTTACTGTCAAAAGACTTGAAGAAATTGTTTGTCGAAAATGGACCATGTTGGGTAAAAAAATTACAGCCATAGTACTGTCCTCAGTGTGCAATTCAACAGCCAATCATCTGATTGTTTTTGAAAATGAACAGAACAAAGCTTTTTATTTAGAAGCTCGTTATTCGCAAACGATGTTATTGATTGGAGCAAACATGTATATATCCGCATGGTCTAAACTAATTATTTTAAACAGAAAATGTACTGGTAGCACGGATAAAATGTCGATGGTTTTAAATCATGTTTTATGTGAATATGAGCAGGAAAAATTATGCAGTAGTTCATCTGCCAAAATAGATCGGTGTTTCAAACGTCTACATGGATCAGGACTTTCACTTAATCAAAGGCATAAACTTTCATTTGCACATGACATTTTATTTGACAATGTAACAGACAATACGACTAATCCCTATATATATCCTCTTTTACAGACATATCATTCTACTATCTTGTTAAAGGAGACGTCACCTGCACCACTTTATAATATATTATCTAATCTCAATGCTAGAGCTTTATTTAAATACTTGTATGAACATCCACACGGATCTGTCTTTCAACTTCCTGCCGCTTTGCGCATTCTCTCACATGTAGATCACAAAGCAGAGCAAAGCAAAAAAAAAAAGGTGTACAGTTATTTATTGAAAAGGGAAGGATTCTTTTTTCCTTATTCCGTGATATAGCAAAAGGGCACAAACACAAAGAATTACAATCTCCTTTCAAAATATTTTTTCACGATTTTCAACAGGTTTCTGGAAATAATGATAAATTCAATGATTATGAAATAATGTACTTTGGTAGAACAAATTTATGAATGTTTAATCGAATAATTTACAGCTTTGTAGTCTTATATCCAAGAAACTAACAATAAACAGTCCAAGAATATAGTATGGTTATTATGTTGTCCATATCAATTAAGTTTGAAATTGACCAAAAATTTTAATATCTTTCCACAACGCTCACTGATACTGCCAATGTCTACCATAAAATACATGGCAACTCTTTACCAAACCCTTCGGGGAGTTTTGAGTTCGATTTTTTTCCGTAGTGCGACAGTGTTTTACCAGCAGGCTAGATTCCTTGAGCTAGCCAGCAGTTTAGCGGCGAGCACTCTTTGACTCCTTTTCCTAAATTACGTTTTGTCACATGCTTTTCTTTTCCAAGATAGTGGTCATTGATTTAGTGGTCTACCTGTACTGGTTTCTTTTCTATGTTTACTATATCATAGTGAAACGGGAAAGAGAAAGGTGAGGTTTGGGTATCCATAAACCGGTTTTACTTACAACTGGCTTTTGCTAGTGCCGGTAATAGGTCCGGCTATCCCGAGTTCGTATTGTTATTTATGTTTGTCTCTTGTTTTCATTATTGTTTTTCTAGTGCAGTTCGCTTGTAAATTGTGGCATGTGATTGTAGTTCCCGGCAATTGTAGGTGTTTACTGTTACCCTGTTTTTGTAAATACGTGCGTAAGTGTGTGCTCAAAAAGTTCTTATGCAGCAAATTATATTTCTGGGAACAGATTATCATGATATATTCAAAGTATAATATTATATAAACAGATACAATTTACTTTTTAGATCCTAAAATAAACTTTGGGGAAAGATAAATTCCTTCAAATTTACTATTTTTCACGGGAATCTGTTAAGTAAAAGTGACGTTCTTATTTCAGGCCATTTCAATACACCAATGATTATGTGCTTTTATGGTGTCAGGTCCTAAATTTATTCTTAATATTTTACTATTGAATTTATTTAACAGAGGTGCTAAGTTTTTGACACGAAAAACTGCAAATGTTTGAGTGAAATCAGGACAAAGTTTTTATGTACTTCATTGTAAGGGTACTCGTCTTGATAAGTTTGATTTTTACTGTTAGTCTTTTTGTGTATTTATTTTTAGCTATTCACCACGCATAGGGGGAGGGTTTGGGTCCTTGAAAACGAGTTTAACCCCACCGCAATTTTTGCGCCTGCCCCAAGTCAGGAATATGTTGGCCATTGGCTTGTCCTTGTCTTCTTAAAAAATTTTAGTTTCTTGATATTTGGGTTATTGGATGTGGTTTGTTTCCATTGATTTATTCACTTTTTGACCTTTTCGGGGCCATTCAGGGCTTACTATATGGTGTGAGGTTCCGCACTGTGTTGAAGACCATATGGTGACCCCTAGATGTTTTGTTTTTGTTTTTGGTCGTTTTGGCCTGGATATGGGATGTTGTCTCCTTGACATTTACCCCATTTCCTTTCTTTTTCATATAGAGTAACAAAAACATTTTCGCATGCACATATATTGATTATAAAGAGCTGTTTGCAACACTATCTATCACTTTTATCATTACAATTGCAACTATACTTTTACTTATGTATCTTCGAGTCCGCCCACGTGTTTTTATTAGGGGTGTTCGTGGTGAGGTCGGATTGTTGACGGACTGGAGACTGCAAGGGGAATGATGCCGTAGAGGTGTGGAATCGCATATTCAGCTCACTTCCTGTTGGATTTTTCGATTTCAATCTGTACTCAAGAGACATAAGTTGTCGAAATGCTTATAGGCAGAAACTAAATTCACGGTTACTTCGGACAATAACCAAGACAAATCGCTACTACCAGCATCAATAGCAAAAACAAAAGTACATTGCCACAGTATGATTTACAAGACAACACAAAAAACCACTGACAATGTGACCCCTCCCCCGCCATTAAAAACCGACAGTAACATCAGGTGATACAGAAGGGTCAGTTTGACTTGCTCTGTTAACAACACCCGTCACTCTGTTGATTAGTCAATCTAGTGAAAAGTCAAATTCGGTATCGTCCAATCTGGGAAGGTTTGAATCTAGCTGAAAATGTCCCATCTTTATATGATATGGTGAGGCCATTGGATTACTTGAGGGATGAAAGAAACATAGGTTAAACAATTACCTATCCTAGCTTTTATTGAGGCAGTGCTTTGCTCCATCCAAAAACTACATGCTCCACAGTAACGAATCAACTGTGAAATTTACACTCGATGGATTTGAGAGATAGCTATGTTGCTGCTGAGAAAGGAACATTTACCACTGGGAAGTTATAATCATCACACTTGCCATATGGCGTAGAAGTGATTTGCGCCGCTCTAAGAATAAGCCCTATCACAGTATTTTTTCCTGGCCACCTCTGATTAAGGTAAGTAAAGTACTGTGGATCTGTGAAAGAGGTTTAGTGGTGCATCTGGACGATCCCGAAATAAATTCTTGTTTGTATGGAATCTGATGAATTCTTAGGTACCCAGAAAATGTAATGGAGTTGATTGTTTTCATCATTGGTTTGCTTTGATATTGTGAGTATTAAATCGAAGTATTCCACGACGAAGTTAAGTTAAATTGTATTCTGCAGAGGCTATTACAACGCCACTCATATTCGAATTCGACATTTTGTTGAACAGAAAACATTTATAATATCACGCTTAAAATTCAGGTTTCGTAGTAGAAAATCACAACGATTTAAACAGAATTACACTCTTTAAGAACGGACTCTAAATGACAAAAAAAAAAAAAAAAAAAAAAAAAAACCAAAGAAGACTCCCGTTAATTACTTTCAAGATTCCTCTATCTGAACACAAGCAAGGCTTTGTCCTTTCTTATTTGTAGGCAAACTAAGCATTTTTAGAGTTGCAGATAAGATTTCCTTTGAAAAGCATTTAGTGATTTCAACTTGACTGAGTGTTCTTTAGGAGTAATGTCTTCCACTTTTTATTTCTTTTTTTAATTTCTATTAGAATTTAGGGTTAAATGGTAAAAAAGCGTGAAGTACCCTTTTGTTGATAATTCCTTTATCTAGAAACCCCTTTATTGTGTTAGATCTGCCGGTGCATTGCTATAAAATCATTGAATGAGACTATATCAAGACATAGAGATAAAGTATTTCAATTCGTGGCTTATTTTTAGTTTATAAGCGATGTTCTTTTTTACATACAACATAATATAATATAATAAAGTACCTAACGCAAATAGATCACAAAAAATTGTGAATGGATATCTGATGCTTAGCCTGCGCACTCCGTTGGAAATCAAAGGCATCTTGTTCGTCAAAATTGTTTTTGTTAAAAATATGTGTTAATCGAACAAATTGGCATTCAGTAAGAAAATAAGTCGTGAAATTTGATGAGGGAGGAAGTGTTACTTAACAAGGGGATAAGTTTTGAATGAGAACGCTTTCACTATTTATTATTTATATTTGATCATCTCACTGGAATTCATTTTATGCAATAATACTTCCCATCCTGTCTCATCAATATCAATTTCAACTTTAAATGGCAAACAATTTTTGGACCTTACTTATAATGGGCAGAGGACTATATCCTTTTTTGATCCTTTCATTTATAATGTAATTGCTATCCCTTGGAAGATTTTTGATTAAGGGGGTTCGCTACTCTGTTTGAAAATAAATAGGATTTCAAATAATCACGATTTTTAGTTAGAAAAATAAAAAAGGAGCAAATTAAGTGAAAACAAATTATAGGTTGATGAACTAATTTTTGAAATTTAAGTGATTGAAAATTTGGCGGGAAACTGAACTCCTCTGATTTTTCATAGGATTAACATCAGCAAGGTTTGTCTATGAATGACTGTGACAGAATAAATAGGATTCAATGATTTTTTTACAGAATGCTCACAATGATGTATAGAATGAAATTATGGAAAAAAATTAGGGGGTCAATGGGCAAAAAATAATAATGCTTTTAAATGGATAAAACCCGATGATTCCGAAAATCTGACAGAAATCCCAAAATGTGAGGAGCAAACCCCCTTAAGAAAAAGAAACATACATGAGTTTTCTAAATAAAAGAATCGCTAGTAATTTTCTCATCTAAATGTCATTGGTCAGGTGTAAATTAAAATAAGGAAGCAGAAATATATGAATTTCTTTATGATATTTCAATTGAGAAGGGTTTTTAAAGTGTGATTTTATCAACGTAATAATAACAATGATGTTCCTTTATATACGAATTATGATTAACAAAATCGTTTTTCAGATAATAATCGCTAAAAAAGGCATTGAAAAGGCATTAAAAGTACATATTACCCAATAAGGAGATATAAGATCAATTTACAAACTTTTTTTGCAAAGATGTGGCGTTCATTTAGTGAAACAATATAATTCTATAGTCTTGACACAACTTCGCTTATTGAACTTATCATATTACCCATATAAGATTGTAGTGAAAGTATATCATTTAAGTTCAGACACCACTAAATATTTTCCAAAGGCGGCGATTATAACGTTTTGTGAATTTTCTTTATAACCTGAAGTTCACTCTATGCGGCCATATGAGTTTCTCAAAACGGCACGTCTGGCTAGTGACATATCCAAACGATGACCGAACTTTAAAGTTAAATAAATTTCTATCGTCTAACCAAACTGGGGTATGCAAATAACCAATTTTGTCAGGCAGATACTTCTGCATGAATGTCTTCATTGATGAGGTTTCAATAGTTTCACATACAAGGAGGGACATTTAATCAAATGCTGGTCACCCGAAAGTATTTCATGATCACTTGAGCGTTTTACAACTCAGATATTGTCAATGTTGACAGTTATATACAAAATGAAAGTAGTATGGCTTTGTTTATTTGAGGAGGTTTGCTCCTCACATTTTGGGATTTCTGTCAGATTTTCGGAATCCTCGGGTTTTATCCATTTAAAAGCATTATTATTTTTTGCCCATTGACCCCTAATCTTTTTCCATAATTTCATTCTATACATCATTGTAAGCATTCTGTAAAAAAATCATTGAATCCTATTTATTCTGTCACAGTCATTCATAGACAAACCTTGCTAATGTTAATCCTATGAAAAATCAGAGGAGTTCAGTTTCCCGCCAAATTTTCAGTCACTTAAATTTCAAAAATTAGTTCATCAACCTATATTTTTTTTTTCACTTAATTTGCTCCTTTTTTATTTTTCTAACTAAAAATCGTGATTATTTGAAATCCTATTTATTTTCAAACAGAGTAGCGAACCCCCTTAAGTACTACTTTTGATTATGCCAGCAGCTCATTGGTCATTTTGTAGAGTCTAAACGTAAGAGTGTACTTTACCTGTTTTCATTTGAGATTTCATTTGTCGTTACATTTGTACTTTTAAAAAGTGATAGGTTTCTATTGGGTTTTTAAGGTTGTTTAAAGGCCAGAGCTATGCACACTATTTTTACTTCCAAGATTTCGTTTCCTAATTTTGTGCATCGTTTCAAAGAAATAGTACAACATAAAATACACTTGGCCTACCAAATTTTAATTAGAAATAATGAAGAAAACTAAGTAGAAATACGATACAAAATTGATAAACATTAAAAAGAAATGGTCCATCAACCGTTTAATAACTCCCAGTGGGAAAAATATCAATTTTTATAGGATTATGTCAATGGGCTAGCTAAAGGAAAATGAAAATAATGATCAAAAGCAGATTACACTTTGTCAAAATATCTAATGACTAAATACCGAAGTTACTGTGAATTTAAATTCTAACAAGACCAGAACTTGATGACACATTTACGTGTTCGACATTACTGTTCCATATATAACACAAAATAGATAGTGTTATTTGCAATACCCATATTTGCATACTTGTACATTATCTAACTGTTTAACAAACATAAAATATCACCGTTAAAAAAACTTATATGAGGATTAAAAAAAGCGACATTCTTTTGTGAAATTTGTGTAATGGCAATATCACGCCGTTTATGTCAACGCCATCACCGTCAATTGAATGAAGAAACGGTAGGTTGAGTTGGTATATTTCAATGCCAAAACAACTGACAGTTTTTAAGTTTTATCTGACAAATACATAGGGTCACATTCTTGTGATGGTAAAATAAATTTTAATTTTGTTGATTAACGAAATTTAAGTTTAAAAAAAGGCATGCCCAGGTAATATCTTGTTGAATATTATAGGCTATAGAATGTGATACCCTGTTTTAATGAATATACGAGACATGTGTTCAGACAACATGAATCAATTTCACTTTTTGCTCTATAAGTTTCGAAATATTTCATGTCGAGGTATTAGCCAGGGGATACGCTTTTATATTCATAATATACAATTGTGGCTTTTGATTGAGGGTAATGATATCCATAATCATTTAATCAAGAAAAGCATAGTTATTCGATATGCAAGAATGTGTAGTGATGTTTCTGACCTTAACTACCAATATCTTTGTCAAACTGAAAAACTTTTGTATCAAGGGTTTAGATATCATAAATAGATAAAAACATTCTCTAAATTTTATTAGTGACTTATTGAGGAAATTTGGTTCTACACCCAGGGCTCTTATGCAACAGGGCATTTCACATCCAAGCTTCTATGGAAATATCATAAATTTGAATTTACCCCATTTCCTTTCTGGACAAAGACAACCAATATTCCAAAAACTTGAAGAAAAATTTTATTCTTTGTTGTTGAAATACGTAAAAAACAAACAGAAATAAAACAACAGAGAAAATTTTTACAAATGGCTAGAATTACAGAATTGTTGCATATGATCGTAATGAAAACATACAACTTGAATATATTTTCAATTCATACATCAGTGGTTTTTATAAATACGGCTTGCATCCTTCTTCCGTGTTTCAATTTCCGTAAGCGATATTCTTTTTCATTGATATAATGCCTATTGTATGCATTGTATAATCCATGTCTAGCGGGGCAGGACATGCTTACCCTTCCGGAGCACCTGATGTCATTCCCGGTTTTCATGGGAGTTCACACTATGCCTTAGTTTTTAATGTCGTCTTTTTATTTCCGTGCTTGTAGCTGTCTAACGTCCTTGTTTTGTTTTTGTTTTTCTCTGTTGCCGTTTTTGCCATGTCTTCGGATTTCGATTTTTGTAGTCTTCGATCCCCTTGTTCCTTCGGTATTCTACTGCCGTTGTTTTAAATGTCAGTCAACAATATAAGTTCGTTTAATTTGCCAACCATTTCAGTATTTATTTCTACTTGTTGCTGAAGACCTGTTTTAAATTTGATTGTTGTTTTAGAGATTGGTCGTTGATATTGATCCAAGCAAACAAGCAGCATATATAAATTCCAAAGCCCATCTACTAAGTATTGTTGTTCGAAAATAATCAAGAATCTAAAAAAAACAAACAAACAAACAAAACATTACAAAACAAACAAAAACAACCCCTAAAAACAAAAGAAAACAAAAGATAAAAAACCCTGTTTTTTACGGCTGGAGTCTGATTAAACTAATTTACCACTTAAGATTCTGAACATATTAGCCAATATTCTTCAATTGCTATGTAGTAAGGGTCCAATGACAATTCATTAAATTAATGCATCCTTGAATAACGCTGTTGCAGTGTTAAACGGAATATGTCCCAGGTCTCAACGACTTACCATTTAGTTCTTAAAAGATTTGTTGGAACTGAAATATTTCAAACAGAAATTATACAAAAACAAAAAATTATCAAATCAATTATTTTCAAAACCAACTTAAAATCTTAACCAATCTTTAAAAATGTATTAAGTCTGTTAAGATCACGATAAGATCGAAATGGCCACACATGCTCATAACATATCTGCTATTGAAACCATTGGTGAGATCAGGAGCATTGGAAGAATAGACATCTCTTGCTTTTTATTGAGACACCCACTGTGTTGAACACGTCAGAACATGTCAAAACTGGTAGTAAATTCCATATCCGGTAGAGGAATCATTAAAAGGAACTGTCCGTTGTCATATGGGTAACAGATTTCCCATAGCGGTCCACAAGATCGTGATCTTGACAGTTTTACTTCTGGAGTGCTGACTTCAAGTTATGGGTTACTTACCCTTGTTGTGAGCAACGGGGTTCTACGAAAGAAGTCACTAGTCGAATAAGGTCTGCCTTCTTTGAAATATTTGGAACTAAATTGATATTGACGTCAAAACACAGATATGTTAAAATTTATTTTTCCTTACAATCTTATACATGAGCTGTTGAAGTAGTAGTAATAGACATAACATTTCGAAATCGCTGAGAGCGTTAGCACGAAGGATAAAGAAATTTTATTTCTTATTTGTATTATAGTATTAAATCATGTCAAAAGTATTTGCATTGTTCCTGTAAGGTTATAATTATTCCTCCCTATAACGTACTAAAGATTTAACAAAGATATGACACAT
Organism: Modiolus philippinarum; assembly: GCA_002080025.1. Classification (NCBI taxonomy): domain Eukaryota; kingdom Metazoa; phylum Mollusca; class Bivalvia; order Mytilida; family Modiolidae; genus Modiolus; species Modiolus philippinarum. The sequence goes on along the minus strand of MJUU01058674.1, from coordinate 13,978 downwards.
TTATTATTTTCAAAATTTCTTTATAAAAACAGTACCAAAATGATGACTTCAAACCAAAACCACCTGATTGTTTTTGTCTCTCTTCCCCATTTATGTACACTCCATCTGGTCACGTTATTAAAGGGGACCTCAACATCGTAAGCAATGAGAAACTACGTGATCTCTTCACAAAAGGTCCAAAATAACGTGAACCCCAACCCATCAATTGGAAACATAACTTTGAAATATTGATGGACGCAGTTGAGGAATACGCCAAACAATGGGCTAAGAGAGAGAAGGAAAAGGTTGAAATACTGTCCGACTTGATCAGGTCCATAAAGTCATTGAATGTAGTTCGCCTGAAGCGGCTAAAGACAACCATGAGCCCAATTCAAAAAGCATATTCGATGATCCTGAGGTAGAAAAAACATTGTTCTTCCTCCATGACAATTATGTCATCGTACCAGCTAACAACGCCCAAAACAACATCACATTTATCTGCAAAAGACACCATACCAAGGGAGGACATACTAAACAATCACAAATCAGTATTGTCTTCCTTTTGTATTTGTTTCAGTGAAAAGAACAATAACCTGCCTTGCATCTACAGGGTACCAAATTTAAATAAATACCCTTACAAACAGAGATACATTGCTGGGTCTGCCAAATGCATAGCAAAAACCCGTTTCTAAGCTCCCAATTTCATTAATTACTGCAGTCAAAGATGGCCTCAAGATTTGTAGGGATAAAGTTTACTCAACAAGTTGGGTTAATCAGATGTGGATTCTCAAAACTCAAAAGACTTATTAGAATATCTATCCTCAACTGAACTCAACCACTTCAACAGTGTCAAAACATTTGATTTTTCTACTCTCTATACTACTCTTACACACAATAAGCTAAAGTCAGTACTCCGGGATTTAATACATCAGTCTTTCTGTACTAAGAAGGGTGAAAGAAGATAATCTTATTTAGTGATATGTAAAGATGGGACCTATTTTGTTAAATATCACACTGATTCACACAAAAAGTATACAGCACAACGGCAGTAGAATACCGAAGGAACAAAGCACAAGATTACACAAATCAAAGTCCAGAGACAAGGCAAAAGCAAGAACACCAAAAGACGGAAGACCAAAGACACCACATGAGAGGAGGATGTCATTGCAATGCTGGGATTTTTGATTGATAACATATTTGTAGAATTTGGAGGATAAGTTTTCCAGCAGACAATGGGGATACCTATGTGGACTAATTGTGCGCCACTTTTAGCATATTTGTTTCTTGAATCGTATGAAGCCAGATTTCAAACAAGGGCTAGTTCAGCAAAAAGACAATAAGCTAGCCAAATCTTTTAATTTCTGTTTCCGTTATATAGATGAAGTTCTTTTATTGAACAATCCTCAGTTTCAGGATAACCTTCATCTCATTTACCCAAATGAATTCGAAATTAAAGAGACTACTGATACACCATCATCAGCATCATACCTGGACCTATACGTCTACATTGACAACTCCGGACGTCTGAAAACAAAGCTTTACGACAAGCGTGATGATTTTGATTTTTCAATAGTGAACTTCCCGTTTTTGAACAGTAATATTCCCACTTCTCTGGCATATGGCGTGTACATTTCACAGCTCATTCGTTATTACCGTGCCTGTAGTTTCTACAGCGATTTTGTCAACAGAGCGAAACCACTGTCTCAAAAACTTATTCATCAAGGGTATTGTTCAGTCAATGTTGCAATTGTCATTACAGAAGTTTTACAGTCGTCACCACGATTTGACAGACCATTACAATGTTTCTGTTTCACAAATGATAACAGATATCTTTTGGTAGATCCAGAGTTAGTTACCGGACTAACAGCGACTGTGACAAAACCTAACTTTTCACTGGCAGTGTGACGGGTGCCACGCGTGGAGCAGATCATGCTTACCCTTCCGGAGCACCTGATACCCCAGTTTTTATAGGGGTTCACACTGCTAGGGCTTTAGTTCTGTGGCGTTCTTGTCCATTTTTGTTCATTTGTTTTGTATTTGTCATACTCTCTCAATTTGCGTTGCTATGAATTGCCGTGATTTTGGATTTTTGATTTTAGAATTTCCCCTTTAATCGTTCTTGCTTCGGTATTCGTTTGCCGATGTATTCTTTTTTTTACTGAATTATTTGACCACGAGCTTATTTGTATAACTATAAATATGTCATTATCTATATAATGACATTCATTGCTAATGTAAGCTGTGATTTGTAGAAAGAAACTCTTATTTTGCAAAGTTTTTTTAGTTTTGACTCAACGAGAGCCTGTGGTTGTTGAAGTGTTGTGATTGTCTTTTGTTAGTCTTTTCTCGGAAAGCAGATGGCAGCAATTGTAAGAAGACGATGTTTATTTCGCTGAACTTGATTACCCTTTATTCAGGGGCCGACTCCGACCTGCCGTTAGGTGTGGGGTTTCCTCACCGTTCATTGAAGATCTTATGGTGGCTGTGAGTCATTATTTCTCCCCTTTGGGTCGTTGTCTCTTTGACACATTCCCCGTTTCCCTTCTTTTATCTATTTGCCACTTAATTGTATGTTTGTTGACAAACCCGCATTCATGGATAGTATGGATGTAGCGTTGGTTGGTAATTAGCAATGAATTCCACTCGAACCGATGCTAGGGGCCGCCTTAAACTTACCAAGAGGTATGAGCAAAGCTCATTGTTGAAGACCTCATGGTAACTTCAAATTGAAGAACAACAAAAAAAGCGTTGTTGTATTGCTTCGTTAACATGTTTTTGTGGAGACTTGCTCATGTGCATTTACTCCATATCCCTTGATTGCTTATTCTTAAGTTTAATTATTGGAAAAATTTTAAAAAATGAAGGATAAGTGTATGGAAATATGAAGTCATGTGCATTTACTCCATATCTTTTGATTGTTAGTGTGATTACACTTTTTATTGTCTGTTCTGTGAAGAATTTGCACATTTTTGAGATAAGGATAAAACTATGGTACAAGATATATTGAACCAAAAACTGGACACAGTTTTACAGGATATGAATTACGTTTTCCGGCATTTAATTAAGAAATAAAACATGGCCGCCGTACTATACTGTCATAATAACATGGGCTTGAGTTGTTTTTGCAAATATTTTATCCCGGGCGTTAGCGAGGGGTAAAATATGCAAAAACAACGAAAGCCCATGTTATAATGACAATATAGTATTTGGCGGGTATGATTAATTTCGATTCTAATATGGAAATTTCACCCATTTTATATCCGAAGTGAGCAGCGACTATCTAATGGTTCCGTAACATTTTGATTTGGATCAACAAACTCGCTGACAAAAAACTTTCCACAAATACAATAAAAACTTACTTTTGTTTGATTTAATTGCTATTTAAACTGTAGATAATGCCTCAAGTCCTCTTAATCTCCATTCCAACTTTCCAACCAACGCTGCTTACGAACTGGACATTACGATTTTATTTGTGACGTCACAAGTAAGAGAATTAAAGTTTGTCCCGAACATTGCCTTTTCAAGAAGTAAAAAATTCCATAATGAATTTTGGAAACAAATTTAGTTAAAAATGTGTTAGTTGTTGGTAGATTTTGACAGTTTAAATGAAAAATAGATTCAAAATATGCAACAGAAACTATGCATCTTTTGCGCATGTGCTAAGAGTGTTATATTGGTATTATAACATGACTCTATTTACAAAGCTAATACAGGAAGCCATATTAGAATAGACAATAATATGCGTTCTGAACAAACGATGCTCGCTTATATCATATGACATTCATATTTGTTTTCTTATATCCAAAACAAAATTGGCCAACTTTAATTTTAAAATTTTGTGACACCGAAGTACATTATCTCATCAGCAGCGTTATCATCATTATGTCTAAGAGATTGTGGAAACATGCGACTACATAAATCAAAAAGGCATGGAAATTGATTGTGTTCCTCTTTTCTATAAAAAAGTAAAAACAAATTAGCTATGAATTCAAGAGATAGTTGCAAACCTTCCTGGTTGTTTTGTTGCATTTCTTGAACGAAAAACGGATAAAAATGAACCATGGAAGCAATTATTCGGTTCAGACCATGACAGGATTCAAGTACGTCTTTGTAAAGTAAATCCAAAACAGGTACAATAATATCATTTGGAACCACAGGTAATAATTTCTTGATGATGTTGAAAAAACGGGATAGGACTAGAAACGGAGATTTATAAGGATTCATTGACTTCCCGTAAGTATTTCCATATGGTATAACGTCGAAGAGAAAATCATGTATAAAAGAAAGTTTATGCATTTGAGATAGTGATAATCCTAATCCACACAGATGTCTAAAACATTGATTAATTTTGCTGGTTAAACGAATGTATATTTCGTCGTATTCGAGTTCAGCCAAAACAAAATTTTGAAGCAACGAAGACTTTTCACCGAGTCCAGTACAATTCGTTATCAACTTTATCAACTTTAGCCATGGTGATATATCTAAGTTTGCTCCAATTAACAATGTTGCTTGTGAATTTGAAAACAATGGATATGCAGATTTGTTGTTTTCCCCTCGAAAATTCAGGTTTAATCGAGTCCTAGACATACACACAAAAGCAAACACGAGGACGGCAATGGAATGCACCTTCCATATTTTGTTCCATCTGGTGTCACCACTGCACTATCAGGTTTTGTTCTATGACGTCGTGATACCGGGAAAATTCACGCACAAGGAACAATGTTTTGAACATGCGTGAAATACAACTTTTCCCGTGAGTTACCTGATAGTGCAGAAGCGACACCAATCGGGAAAAGCAGGAAGGTGAACTCCATTTGTTTCCTGTCTTTGACCATTTCTGACCAAATACTTCTGCTAGTCTTTTTGTAGTCAAATTGCCTGTACGAAAAAATTCGCCCAAAAATAACATCGGAAAAACCCCCCAGTCTATGTAGTATTCACTATTTACTTTGTCATTGGTGACTAAAGGTGTTCTGTATATTAAATATCCTCTAAGTGATTCTGATTGACAAAAGAAATCGATTATATTATCAGATGTCAATTGTAACTGACATAAGACGTTTTCTTTCATGGGGCCGGTCATCTTTCCTTCAATTAAATTGTTTTCTGGTATAAAGTAATGCGGAAAGAAATTGTTTGCTATGAAGTATAACAATCGTTTAATACATAATTTGAAACAACCTAGCAAATTAAAAGGCTTCCAGCGGGGAAGATCCATTTCTTCTATTATCCAAAACAGCAAAGTTTTCATGTGGTACGAACATAAAATGTTTTTGCAACGTATCTTTAAATTAATCTTCAAAAAGAATTTAAGCAGAGCGTAGGTCAGCATTTGAGTATGATTAAACGAATATACCAATATTTTTTCTCCCTCTGAAAAAGAAATTCTCCATTCAAGTGGATTATCTATGACCGATCCAAATTTACTCCCAATCGGAACATATATGATACCTTTATGTACTACTTCAAATACCGTTTGTTTTGCAGGCCAACCAGAAAAACGAGGTCGTTGAATCCAATGATTGGCAACTGCTGGCCAATATTCACTCTTCAAGCAGTAAGCAAAATCAAAATCTTCAAAAGGTGGAACAAGACAGGGTCCGTGAAAATTGAACATTTCGCTTCCTAAGATATACATTTGACAAAACTTTTTGAACTTGTAATTTGACAAAAAATATTTTACACCAAAAGATTCAGATAGGTCCTTCAAAATTGAATTTTTCGAAAGTTGGAGCATGGCAAACCCAGGGTTTGCTAAATGCGTCTTCGCAATTAAAGATGTGTTTGAAAGATATTTTGTCTCATCATTGGAAGTATATATTTTGAAATTTCGTACCACTACCATTATGTCAACATCACTCCCTGGCATATCAAGTCCCTCTCCTTTACTGCCACTTATAATTAAAGAAAAGTTTTCTTGTCCGTTCAATACATGGTTCAGTATGTTAAGGAAAATTCGTCTGGATTTGATCACTTCCTCTGATCCAATAATTTCGCACATGTATTGGTAGAGTTTCGAAGACATGTTATAATTTAAATCGTTATAATATATTCATAATAAGTCTAGATGTTAAGATTTAAATGGTCTGACAATAATATGACATGTTTCACTGATGGTCATGAAAATGAATACAAACAAACTGATGGTAATAACAATAAATAGTTCCCGTTCCGCGTTTAGTAAATTATTATATGGGATGGTTTCTTTTATCTGCTTAAATTAATATTTCCCGTTGACAAACAATGAGCGCTTTATTTGATCACTGTTTATATTTCAAAAATAATGATACATTTTAACGTTTGAATGGTTATATTGTCTATTTTTGGAAGTCGCGTAATTAACTTTTCGTTTAACCCTCATCTTTAAAATTTGACAGGGTAACAGTACCATAAAGTACTCCATTTGTCTGAATTTGTTTTTACTAAATACTAAAGTTATCTGGATCAAATAAACAATCAAAGGATATGGCATAAATGCACATGAGACAAAGTCTCTACAAAAACATGATATAACCAGGCAATGGAACAAGACTTTTATTGTTGTTCTTCATCTTGAAGTCTCTATGAGGCCTTCAATAATGGGCTTATCTCATAGCTCATAGTACGACCCGATTTAAGCTGAATGCATTGCTGATTGTCGAACAATGCCACATCCGTGTTTTATTTAGCCCATGGATGCGGGATCGTCAACAAACGTAACATTAACTGGCAAAAAATCCGAATTATTCTGGTTTCAACCACCTCCTCTGATCCAATTATTTCGCACATATATCGGTAAAGTTTCAAAGACATCTTAAAATTTAACCCATTGATCAATGGTCTGACTTCAGTGGGACATGCTTTAGCGATGCCCATGAATACTAATACAAACTACGTGATGGTAATCACAATAAATACATCATGTTTCTCGTCTAGTGAATTATTATATGGGATGATTTATTTCATCATCGAAAATCAGTACTTTTCATACAACAATAAGCGATTTTTCTGGTTACCCTTTATACACTTATATTTTCTTTTGTAGTTTACCCCCTCGTCTACACTTCAAAAGTCATAAATTTGTAATTGGGAATTTTGGCACTTAACTGTACCAAACAATACTCCACTAGTTTAGGTATGAGGATATTAAATACTATTAGCATGATAAATGACAATTAAAAGCAACCAAAATTTTATTTCATGTTTCTTCTTCATACACTATCAAAATTCAACATTTGGCTTTCTTGTTTTGGAAAAAAAAATGAACTATTTTTTTCTTGCCATCTATATATATATATATATATATATATATATATATTGCCCACATCTCCCAATTTTACTTGCCAAGTTTTCTTACAATCAACTCGATGAGTGCCCTGTGATCGTTTATATGTTGTATTGTCTATTGGTCTATTTGTCGGGCAACGGATGACAGTGTTTGTAAGAGTACTTTGTCCGATATGTTATGCTTGTTGTCGACCCATCATCCAAGACAAAAATGATGTAAGACAATGGAAGGATGTAGTGTTATTCAATATTTATACCCTTCAGGAGCACCTTATGTCACTCTCAGTTTCACTGGAGTTCACACTGTGAGTGCCTTTGTTTTGAATGTTGTAATTTATTTTTCTGTGTTTTGTATTTGTCTAACGTCATTGTTTTTTGTGTCTAACATCATTGTTTTCTGTGTTCCCGTTTTGGCCCTGTCTTTGGACTTCGATTTTTGTAAATTTCACTCCTTTGTTCCTTCGGCATTCTACTGCCGTTGTTTTAGCAAACGATTTCCGCTAAAAGCGGCGCTAGGAGCCATATTGACATTACTATGATTTAAGAGTATTTGCTCTTTGTTGAAGGCCTCATGATGACTTCAAAATGAACAACAATCAAGAAAGCTTTGTTCCATTTGCTTAATCTTGTCATGTATTTATAGGGATTTTGTCCCTGTACATTCACTCCATATACCTTTATTTGTGCTTCATCTGAGGTTGGTTTGGGGTTTTCTACGGCATAGGAATTTTGTGCTTTTGTTTCTGTTTTATTTCTATGGTTTCTTTCCTGTTGCACTGGACAACTCTGTTTGGTAATTTTGTTACTCCCATTTGATAATGCCATGTTTTGTCATATTTTGTTTTACCCTTTTTAGTTTTTAGTTTAAATGTTTTAAGACAGGTCAAGAAAATAACTATCTTTGTATGAATTTACTTACAAATAAACATCCTTTTTGCACTTGATACACCAATGAGACCACAACGCTAACATAATGGAGGTAAAAATTCCAGTTCAGCAACTTTTTAGAAAAAAATATGACCCTTGTTGAAAAGTGAACGATTCATATGAAAGTGATTCTGACATTAAACTAATATATCATTTCAAATATAAACAAAATTTGAAAAAAAACAAAACATTTTAATACACGAATGATAAAACACAAGTATCAATGCAAGAAATTCTTATCTTTTAATGGACACGAAATAATAAAAATGATGACACGAAATTTATCCATGGTTAATGCTGATTTTGCAATTTGTTGACCGTAAGAAATCAAATTGATCTGTCACACGTGGAAATTAGTGAAGATCAGTGGATATTGAAACAGTAACGCACATAATTCAATACAAACGTTCTTTTGTTTAGACAAATGTACCTAAATTAAATCTACATTGGTCGTAAATAATATATTAGAAGTATGTTTTGAATAACAAAATACAGAAGTCTGCATATGCGCATTTCGACAACTCGTGTCTCTTCAATGCAGATCAAATTTAAACATGTGGAAATCCATAAACCGAGATATGCGTTAGGGCTGACAGAGAACAAAAATAGGATATAAAAAGAAAGCCAAAATCAGGTAAAGACATAGCTTTGCAAGATTGAGATACTCCTTAGTTTTTTACAATTTTCGTAGCTTTACATATTGCACGTTTTCAAATTAAATCTAGCGCCGAAATTCTTGCTACTGGGTTGGTGAATAACCTCGGGGGCTTATAGTCCACCAGCAGTGCCATCGGTCCAGTGGTAATAAATAACAAAATATGAAAACGTGCCTTGTTAATTATTACTTAATCATTCATGACTGCTTTTATAGAATGTCGATTTTAATTTCCGATAATCAATGTAACTTAAAGATGGAAGAGATTAAGAAACATCATTTGTTTCAGATTTACAAATAAAAAACTTGTATCAGTCGATGAGGTGACATTTGCATCTGTAAAGAAACAACACTTAACTTTGGATGAAAGCGCAAATAATACCTTTTTAATTCTTTCTATAATGAAGATATTTTGGGTACCCATAAACCGGTTAAACCCTACCGCTGGCTTTGCTAGTGCCGGAGCCAAGTCTGGCTGTCCAGAATTCCTATCGATGTTTACGTTTGTCTCCTGTCTTGTGTTTTTCATGTGTTTTTCTGCTGGCAGTTTGTAGCATGTTATTGTAATTTTCAGCCATTGTAGATGTTTCCTGTTATCCCCCCCTTTTCCATGACAATCACCGACAGGGTAGTTTTTTTTAGTTACACAAAGTGTTGTATTCAATTTTTCCCTTTATCCTTGAAGAGCATTGTCTTTGTAATATAACATGTATAAATAGATTAGAAGTCTTTTGTCCTTATTTTTTTTATAAAACATGTCACTTCCGGTCATCAATGTAAGTTCTTTTCATTTTACAACACTTTATGTATTTTCTCTTTTTGGTTTAACTGTGAAAGTACTATTGTTCGTGCGGTTCAAATTTTCGTGCGATTCCAATTTTCGTGGATTTCGTGACCACGACATAAAGTTTTTATGCAAAGAATTTGAAACCACGAATTTAAGTACCCATGAAATAGGGATATCAATGAAAACCATGAAATTTGATGTCTGCGAATAAAAGTACTTCCACAGTAGGTACATATGAAAAAGAAAGGCAATGAGTTTAACGTCAAGGAGACAACATCCCCTCTAGGTTAAAACGACCCAAAGCATCTAGGGGTCACCGTACAGTCTTCAAACACAGTAAGGAACGTCACTCCACATATCAAGCCCTAAATGGCCCCAAAAAGACAAAAAGTGTATAAATCAATGGAAAAAGACCACATCCAATAACCCGAATATCAAGAAACTAAAATTTTATAAGATGACAAGGCCAAGGAGAAGCCAATGACCAACATATTCCCGACTTGGGACAGGCGCAAAAATTGCGGTTGGGTTAGACTCGTTTTCTTGGATCCAAACCCTCCTCTATGTGTGGTGAATGGCTAAAAAATAGAAACGAAAAAAGTCTCACAGTAAAAATTAAAACCGATCTGTACTAAGGAGGTTGATTTTTCATATTGATCCCAACAGTCATGTTTTATATCTGAAAGATTCGTAAAATAGTCTCGATTTTTTTCATGACAAAAAGAAAGCAGGGCTTACCGAATTTATTTTTTTTTCTCATAAATAAACCTTTCATAGGGATTTCTTTTGGAAATATTTTGAGAATGCCTCCCTTGTTTCTTTTCATTTCAAAGAACAACATTACAGATATCAACCTGATTGATTGATTGATTGAATATTGTTTAACGTCTACTCAGCAATATTTCAGCTATATCAAGACGAGAACAAGTTTGTTGATAAATAATCACTTTGGGGTATGGAAATGGCCATGGGACGGGAAATTCTGACTGCCACTGGAAAAGTAGGGTGAAATCGTCAAGGGCGGGGAATTTAGCCTTGTAGCCGATCACCTACGGACCACCCCAAAAAGAGCTTGCTACAAGGGTTCTTTAACGTGCAGGAAGCGTGGCATTTCTTCCAACACGTGGACCTGAGTTTACATCCCATCCGAAAGATGGGTTGTGTATTTATTAATCCCGCACAACCACGGAATGGGTCCTATTTCTATATCCCGGGACCCTCGGGGTCAGCCTCCGTTTAGGAGGGGTCACACCCCGCAAGCCGGAGATACTGGGTCCTATTTCTATATCCCGGGGTTCCCTCGGGGTCCTCTGTTAGGATGGCTCATACTCCAAGCTCAGAGGATGCTGCGGGCCTATTCTTCAGCCGGGACAGCGCACGGCGGGATATCAACCTGAATTTTACATCTAAAATCAGTGCTAAATAAAAAAAAAGGTTAAAAATTTTGAAAATTGCAAATTTTATGAATAACAAAATACCGAAGTTACCGTCAATTTATTTTCTGCATATGCGCATTTCGACTACTTATGTCTCATCAGTGCAGATTATGAAATGATACTCATTTATACTCAACGTATGACTATCTCTAACTACCTTAATAGTATATTAACCCATTTTTGGGTTAATTTTGTTCTTTTGTTTTGTTTTGTTTCTCTTTGCTATTATACTGATCGTGTAAGAATTCAACTGTTAAGTTAGTATGACATACATGTGATTTAGACATTTTACATTTATTCTAGTCCTAATAAAAGACATGAAATTTTACCTGCTTAGTAACCTTTATAAAAACAAACTTTAATAGAAAAAAGAAGGGAAACGGGGAATGTGTCAAAGAGACAACGACCCAAAGGTGAGTAATAACAACTCAAAGCCACCATAAGATCTTCAATGAACGGTGAGAAAACGGTGAGAAAACACCCAAAGGCAGGTCGGAGTCGGCCCCTGAACAAAGAGAAATCAAGTCCAGCGAAATAAACATCATCCTAGACTCCTATATATAATAGCCTTTCTTAATTGAAATTTAAATTAAAAAAAAAAACAAATAAGATTAAAAAATATGCCCTTCTTCTGCATTTTATTACAACTGATTCATTGATATTTCTTTCTTTATTACATACTTAGCATAAATATGATATGATTTGCATTTGAAATAAAGCTGGAGGTAAACTAGCGATCACACTGATATGGTGATATTAGCCTTCCCCGGTTGCTACGGTCATATTTGCCTACCGGGGCAGATAAGGGATTATCAGCTTGGGTATGTTTGATAGCCCAAATTGGAACTATGTAATAAACAGATTAAGACATGAATTTTTCCATATCAGCCTTGTTATTAATCCTCGGTCTATATCAGCCATCGGCTGTGCATCGGTCTGAAATGGGGGTTTCGGAATGATAACCGTGTTGATATGATTTAGTCAAAGATTATGTATCAATCTCTAAATATTCTTTAAACTGACATTAAAGTGTCATTTTCCTAGTAAATCATGCTAAAATTAAAAAATAAGGAGGATTTCATTGTATTTAAAATAATGATCTTCTAAACGGTAACGAAGTTTTATGAAAAAGAATAATGATAAATGAATTTTAACATATATAAATATGGCCAAAGAAATCATTGTTGCGATAATTCGAAAAGAAAAATTGAAAATAAATCTATGGAATGATGTAAATAAGTAAAAAAATCGACATTGTAACCTAAAATTTTTGAAATAAATATATGCAAAGGAAACAGACCTCAATCATAAACAAATTGAATATTTTGTTTCAGTTGAAGCTGTATAATCGATCGAACTTTTTGAGTATAAAAATGTATCGTACAGGATGTTGGTATACTACGTTTAAAAAGCATCGAAAACATGATTTTAGACAACAAATAACTATATCGGTTTTGATAGGATGTCAGAAAACTCAGGTGTTTACACAACAGGAACTTGTTTGATGGGAAAACTCATGTTAAAAATGAAGTTGTCTTTGATAATTTATATTTCATTTAAAAATTTGAAAACCCTTTACAGAAAAAGCAATAAAAGTGTCATCACATACGGTTCTTTTTTTTCAAACACTTTTCGTACTATCTTATCTCTGTATAACAATTAATTGCAGTTTATATAAACGATTGTCGTTACTGAAAATGGCCTAGTTATAAAGAGTGGTAAAGAGTGTGTCGTAAAAATGTTTCATTATTATGTCAGAAATTGGAGATTAACAGATTTCACTTTTAATTGATTAAATAAGAACAACAACTCAAACTCAAACCATAGAAAATATGCCATGAGTTCTGAATTTATGGGATATGTCTACAGAAGCTCACAATTGAGTACAATCTAGTCCTAATTTTCAAATCATACTAAAGGCTTAAAATATTGCAAAACATAGCATTGAAAACTGTTTCAATTACAATGTATTTCTGATTCATTCATTCTACTAATCTTGTATGCAAAAATATTTACTTTATGATAAATATTTATTGTTTATTTTGCCAAAGTACAGTATTTTGTCATGATCATGCTTTTCAAACTGCTGCTGTAAGATTTGGCAAAGGGCATCAAATGGAAATTCATATCCGTTGTGTTTTCTGTTTTTTAAAGATCTGTCAATTAATAAGCACAAATTTCGAATCAGCTCAAGACTTATATGCAAAATGTCTTTGTTATTTTGTTCAATTTTGTGATTTATATACGAAATTAAACTGAAAAAGACAGTAACTAAATGGACTGACCCAATTGAAAGATAATAACGCGTTTTATAGAGTTCTTCTAAATTATTTGATGAAAGATAATTCTCATTCAAAAGCTCATTCATTAAATTAAAAAAAATAGAAATTGGTAAAGATGGACAGGTATGTGGGGTACTTCTTTTGTTAATGCTATGTTTATTCTCTACATAGTCGTAGACAATTTCATGTGTAAATGTTAGTTTATGTCTTTGGATTAAGGAAAGTCCTAATCCATGTAAATGCTTCAAACAAAGATCAATTTTTCCACTTGGACCTATGCATATTCTTTTTTCCTTTAGTTCAGAAACAACACAATTTATAATCAATGACCTCTTTTCTGCATCTCTAACATAATTGTTTAATTCCAAAAACACCACTTTTAGCCACGAAGAGATATCCATGTTTCCACCAATTAAAAACATCGCTTGCAAAAAACGGAATTCTGAATGCATTTCTTTGTTGTTTGTTTTCCTCTCAAATTTAAAGAAAAAATCAGCTTTGCTAAAGCAAACTGATGACACCACAATAGCAGCTACTTCTTTTCCTGACTTTGACAATTTTTGACAGAGTAACTCTCCTAGTTTTTTGATAGTATAAGTGCCAATTCGAAGGTAATTAACTAAAAATAGAAGTGGAAATACACCCC
>MJUU01058673.1:25233-52234 GCA_002080025.1 Modiolus philippinarum | reverse complement strand
GGGAATGTGTCAAAGAGACAACGACCCAAAGGGGAGTAATAACAACTCAAAACCACCATAAGATCTTCAATGAACGGTGAGAAAACCCCACACCCAATGGCAAGTTTGGGTACCCATAAACCGGTTATTTAACCCACTGGCTTTTGCTAGTGTCGGTACCAAGTCAGGCTTTCCCGAGTTCCTATCGTTATTTATGTTTGTATCTTGTCTTTCGTGTGTTTTTTTAGTGCAGTTCACTTGTGAATTGTGGCATGTGATTGTAGTTTTCGGCCATTGTAGGTGTTTACTGTTATCCTTTGTTTGTAATCGTTTGAACAATGTTTTGCTGACACGACAGAACCAAATGTTATGACAACCGTGTTAACATAAGGGTATATTATGCTTAATGGTGGTAACCGAAAACATTCAACTTTAGAAAATCTGTTGGAAAATGATTGATTTCCCTCTATTGTACCTCACATTTGTCTGCCTTTGATGGATAACTATTGTTTCCTTGTTATTACATGATCATTGTATAACAGACAGATAGATAAATACCACTGTATTGGTACAAATAGTACACAAATTCATTTTATACAAAGAAATGACTCATATAGTATAAAAAGATATATACGTAAATAGTAGTTAAATTATCACATTTAATTGCAACCCAATTCAGGGAACTTCCAGACATAGCGTTATACTGTGTATTAAATGTTGGCTTTTGCGTGGCTTTTGCAGTCCTGAAAACATCCAGGCAGGGTGTTATGCTGTATATATTAAACCCTTTACATTGTAGCTATAGTAAAAGTCCATCGGGCGAAATAATGTATGTTAAATGGTTTATCTATGGGAAATCAAAGTCCTGGAGACCTCCACGCGGGACGACATACTGCAAGCAGGGCGTTATACTGTATGTTAAATGTTTTATCTCTCGCTCAATCAAGTCATGGGAACTTTCAGACAGGATGTTATATACTGTAGGTTAAAAGTATTATCTATAGCTTAATCCAGTAATGGGAACTTCCCGACAGGGCGTTATACTGTAGGTTAAATGTTTTGTCTATAGCTCAATTCAGTCCTGGGAACTTCCAGACAGGGCGTTATACTGTATGTTAAATGTTTTATCTCAGGCTCAATCCAGTCCTGGGAACTTCGAATTCCAGACAGGGTGTTATATAGTGTAGGTTAAATATATTATCTATAGCTTAATCCAGTCCCGGGAACTTCCAGACAGGATGTTATACTGTAGGTTAAATGTTTTATCTATAGCTCAATCCAGTCCTGGGAACTTCCAGACAGGGCGTTATACTGTAGGTTAAATATTTTATCTATAGCTAAATCCAGTCCTGGGAACTTCCAGACAGGGTGTTATACTGTAGGTTAGATATTTTATACATAGCTCAATCCAGTCCTGGGAACTTCGAATTCCAGACAGGGTGTTATATACTGCAGGTTAAATATATTATCTATAGCTTAATCCAGTCCTGGGAACTTCCAGACAGGATGTTATACTGTAGGTTAAATGTTTTATCTATAGCTCAATCCAGTCCTGGGAACTTCCAGACAGGGCGTTATACTGTAGGTTAAATATTTTATACATAGCTCAATCCAGTCCTGGGAACTTCCAGACAGGGCGTTATACTGTAGGTTAGATATTTTATACATAGCTCAATCCAGTCCTGGGAACTTCCAGACAGGGTGTTATACGTAGGTTAAAACGAACACTTCCAGTGTTCGAAACTGCCTAGCAGGGCGGTATAGGTAAAGTTATATTTTTTATCCAAAATGATAATTCAAGTTTTTATAACTTCCAGGTAGGGTATTATATGGCACATTAAACAGTTAATATATAGCAACTAATCAAGTCATGGAAACCTCCAGCCATGGTTATACAACAGATGTTAAATGTTTCATCTAATCATGAAAACTTCCAGATATATTGAATGTTAAACTAAAGTCCTTGGAACTTCCAAACAGTGCGTTATTCTATATATTTCTCATATGAATACACAGTTGGCATTTTATTTATTTTTTGTAATTTCTACATGTTTTCTGACCAACCGTTTTCAATAATTTATCGTGTAACGCTTTCTGGCAATTGACTCGATGAGTGACATTTGGTTGTTTATATGTTGTGTTTGTCTTCTATAAGTGTTCTGTCGGGCGACAGATGTACAAACAATTTGCCAATTGATTTTAAATTTTGTATACGATCCTGCATCTATGAGTATGTTATGTTGTTCGACATCCAACAATGAATTCTTCCCAAACTGATGCTTGGTGTCGTCTTGAAATTACTATGGGGAACGGACGACGTTCATTGTTGAAGGCCTCGTGGTGACTTCAACATGAAGAACAACAACAAAAGCGTTCCAATTGCTTGTGTTTGTCATGTTTTGATAGGAACTTTGTCTGATGTGTATTTACTCCATAGCCTTTATTTTTTATTTAAGACTGCAGTTTGTCTCTCCTGCAATGCAAAGTAGGTAATACAAATGTACAACGGCAGTAGAATACCGAAGGAACAAGGAGTAGTATTAACAAAAATCGAAGTCTTAAGACATGGCCAAAACAAGACGTTAGACAGCTTGAAAGCACAGAAATAAAAAAAATATTCATTACCATGTGAACTCCCATGGTACTAAGAGTGACATCAGGTGCTCCGGAAGTGTGAGCATGTCCTGCTCTGTTAATCTGTCTGAGTGTCAATCTAGGAAAAAGTCAAATCGGTATAGTCAAATGATGGAAGACGTGAATCTAGCTGAAAATGTCTTGCTTTTATTTGGGACAACGACACGTCATATCTTAAAAAAGATTTACTGATACTCTATTATAATTTCAAAAAACAAAGTTTGACATTTTATAGCTGTTATGTAATCGATTCGATGAGTGACCCATGGTTGTTTATATATTGTATTTTTCTTTTATCAGTCCTACGGGCAATGAATGACAATTGTTAGAAAATTTTGGCAGATAATTCTATGTTTGCATCCAAGAGTAATAGAAACACAAATGTAGCGTTTTTGACATCAAACAATGAATTCCGCTCAAACATTTACTTTGGGTCGTCTCGATTTTACTATGAGTTGAGCATGTTATTGAAGGCATCAGCTAGTTTAGCAAAATCCTGATGTCTATTTTGTACATAAAGATTAGGTCTTCTGACTATTCACTATTGATGGCACTGTTCTTTATTCTAGCATCCCCAACCATGATGCTATGGTAGTTTGAAGACACTTTTAGACAGAAGACCTAATCCTCCTGTAAAAACAGACATCATCCTTCGGCTTGCTGAACTAGTCCTGACCCTCAACAATTTGATGGGGAATATCACAGTCATGGGAATCAAAGTGAGTCCTATATTTGCCTGTTTATTTTTTGGCTACCTTGAGGAAAAAAATGTTCTCTGAATATATAGGATCTGTCCTAGACCTTTACAGAAGATGCATTGAAAATTACTTTTGGGTGTCTCCTGACAGTAAATTTACGTCTTCCATTGAATGTGTTTCCTCTTACTATCCGGCCATCAAATACACTTTCAGTACTAACAAAGATAGTCTCACTTTTGTCGACATTAATTGTACTATAAAGAATTGGCAAATTTCCAATTCAATGTTTTACAAACCGACATACGCCCACTGTAACCTAAATTATGGGTCTTTCCATCGCAAGTCATACAAAAATACAATTCCAAAGTCCAAAGTCGCAATTCTTGCGATTTTATGATATTTTAAGTCATGAGCAAGACTTCAAGACTCAAATTAACATGATGTATCCTTTCTTGTAAGAGATGACATCTCAGCAAATAAAAGTGACAACAAAACAAAGGGAGAGACCAGTAAGGAAAATCCGTATAACATACGACAGAATCAAAGTGTTGGACCGAGCTATGAAATCAGTTTCTCGAATGTCTATATCTTAGGCTCTGGAGAACAGATAAAGAAATACCTACGACCTGCCCCTTCGGTCCTGACACACCACCCTCTTAACGAAGCTATCAACACCATTTTAATTCTCAATTTTAAATCCATATTTCTAAAGGATGAACACATGATCACACATGTCTGCAGAGTTCCAGGCTTCGCCTCCCATAGCGGCCTTCAGAAAAGGTAGAGTTTAAAACAGAATATTGTTACTGGCTCTTTCAAAAATGCTACTGCTCTAACTCCCTGTAAGTACAAGGGCACTAGAAAATGTAAGCGATCTTGGTCGATAACTAGTCCGTTTACTATGGAAACTTATGAAGTTGTAGGACCGACTTCCGACTATAAACTAAACATTGTTTCAAGTTTATAACTGAAAACGTAAAGAGTATGCTGTTTGTTGTTAACGCTGCTAGACGATATGTTGGGGTGAGAATTGTCTAAGATTGGGTGATCGCTTTGTCGAGCATGAACAGAGTGTCACGAATGGAAAAGATTACCCAGTAGTTGAATACTTTTAGCGAGCAAACCACAGAATTGTTGACATGAATGTAACAGTCCTTATACAAAAAGTTCGGGTTAAATATCTCACAAGAACAGTTACTTGAACAAAAAATATATTTGGGCCTTTCTGACCCTTTTGAAAAAATTTTAAGAAAAAGACTATTTTATGGTCCTATTTCTTTATTGGGATTTCATGTTTGCATAGTACATGATGCAACTGTTTTTATTTTCGTCTATCGCTATTTTCAGAAATGTGCACTTTCTGTTAAACGTCATTTTGGTCTGCTTTACTTATATTTGAATTTTCTGTCCAGTTGCCCATACTTGAAGGCCATTAGGCTGAAACGTTTGGTACTTTGCCTTCTTCTTTTTTGCCATTTTTAGTTATTCTTAATTTGTAAATTTTTGTTTATTTTACGTTTTTAAATCAAAGTCAACTGACATGGCAAAATATTAGAAAGCAAAGAAAGGGACAACAGACACAAGGCATCATAATCTAGAAAATTCTAGACAAAAAATTCAAATTCAAAGCATTCAAAGTGAAAATTCAAATGAATGAGCGACATCAGTTGCTCTGAAACGGCGGCAGTAGAATACCGAAGGAACAAGGAAAGCGATGACTACAAAAATCGAAGTCCAACGACATTGCAAAAACGGTAACAGATAAAAACAAAGACAAAACAAGGACGTGAGACAGCTACAATGCACGGAAATAAAAAGATGACATTAAGAACTAAGGCACTCACAGTGTGAACTCCCATGAAAACCGGGAGTGACATCAGGTGCTCCGGAAGGTTAAGCATGTCCTGCTCCGCTAGCGGCACCCGTCACACTATCAGTGAGTCAATCCAGGGTTGAGTCAAATCTGGCTATGTCAAATCCGTGAAGACGTGAAATCTAGCTGAAAATGTCCGTTTTCATTTGGGACACAGACACTTCATATCTGTTAATGATGTCGGCCATAGAATTTCTGAAGGGATGAAAGTAACAAAGGCTGAACAAATCCCTGACTAAGCAGCTTTTGGGACAGTGTTTTTGCTCTAACTAAAAAGTCAATGTATAAACTGCATGCCCGACAGTAACGAATAACTGCGAAATGTACACTCCATAGGCTGGAGAGGTAGGTATATTGCTGCTCAGAAAGGAAAAGTTCACAATTGGGAAGTTAAAATCATCACGTTTGTCATACAGCTTAGATTTCAAACGTCCATTTTCGGCAATGTAAATTAAAAGATCTAGATACGAAGCTGTAGTAGGTGTATCAGTAGTCTCTTCAATTTCAAGCTCATTGGGATAGATCTGGTGTAAATATTCCTTGAATTTTGGATTATTAAAAGGAAGTACATCGTCTATGTAGCGGAAGCTGAAATTAAAGGACTGGGCTAAATGTTTTTGTTATTTCTGTGTAAGCCCTTGTAAAAACTTCGCCTCATACGAAAAAAGGAAGAGATCAGCTAAAAGTGGCGCGCAGTTAGTTTCCATTGGAATCCCGATTGTCTGTTGAAAAACACGGCCTCCAAATTCGACAAAAATATTATCTATTAAAAATTCCAACATCTTGATTACGTCATTCTCAGTGTACTTCTTGCTTGACTCAGTGTGGTTCTTTACAAAATATGTTTTGTCTTTCCCTACTACTAAATACGTGTATCTGCGTTCTCCGTTTTTAATGCAGAAACATTGATGTATCAAATCCGAAATTACTGTTTTCAATTTATTGTGTGGCAGGGTAGTATAAAGAGTAGAAAAATCAAAGGTTTGTATGCTGTGGCCATGGGTAAGACTGCTAGAGGATAGCTTTTCGAGAAGATCTTTAGAATTTTTTAGAATCCAAATCTGATTGACGCCGATCGTGGAGTAGACTTCATCACTGTAACTTCTGACTGCGGTCAATAAAGTAGTAAGGAGCTTAGAAAGTTACTTAGTGGAGCATCTGGAAGACCCCGCAATGAATCTCTGTTTGTATGGGTTCTTCTGAAGTTTAGGGACCAAGTAGATGTAGGGGAGCTGATTGTTATCATCATCCGCTTTGATGCCAAAGGATGCTAAAACAGAGTTGTGATTTTCAATAATCTCCTCCCTTGATAGTGTAGTGGGAGTATAAGTAGGGTTTCCTGATGAACTGTCAATTCCCATCACCTTAACCAGACAGTAAAGATAGTGTTAACAGTATGTTGTTAGAAGCTTTGTCTGCAGGGAAAATGACGTAATTTTCATGGAGGTTGTCCATAGTTTTTCTAACGAGTACTGAGATTTCTGGATTTCATTGATGTTTTCAAACGCCGAATACGATTCATAATTAACGACTTAATGGACCTGATCCAGTCGGACAGCGTCTCGACATCTTCTTTCTCTTTCTTTGCCAACTTCCTCGCATAGTCCTCAATTGCATCCATCAAAATTTTGAAGTTGTACTTCCAGTTGATATGCTGGGGTTCACGGAATTTGGGACCTTTTGAAAAAACCTCTCGTAGTTTGATATTGTCTATAATATCTAGGTCATAATAACTCTTTGCCAGTTAATTTTATGTTTGTTGACAATACCGCATCAATGACATGAAATAACATGGATGTTGCGTTGCTCGACATCCAGGAATGAATCCGTTGCTAACTATGAGGTACAATGTATAAGCAAAGCTCATTTTGAAAGCCTTATTGTGATAATAAAACAACAATAAAAGCGTTGATCCGTTGCTTGGTTTTGCCATATATTCGTAGATACTTTATCTAATGTACATTACTTCATATCCTTTAAGACAGAAGTTTGTCTCTCCTGTAGTGTGGAGTCCGAAAAAAGATTCCCCGTGCGATAGATATATGATCTTTATATATATCAGTTATGGCGTACTTGTTCCTTAGAGAATATCTTATATCATACTTCACTATCATACTTTCAAATTTTGGCATTTTATTATTATTATTTTTTTTTTTTGTAATTTACAAATCTTATTCTGACCACCTGTTTATAGAGCTTACATCTCACTTTTTTATAATACCAAATATTCTTACAATCGACTTGACGAGTGCCATGTGTTTGTGTATGTGTTTTGTCTGCCCTCTAGCATGGGACACTGGTGCTTTTGTCGGGCAACGGATAATAGTGGTTGTAAGATCGCTTTGCAAGTTAATTTTATGTTTGTTGATGATCTCGCATCCATTGGCTAAATAAGTTACGGATGTTACATTGTTTGACAATTACAAATGAATTACGCTCAAATCTGTGCAAGAGACAATTATCAACTTACTATGAGGTATAAGCAAAGCTCATTGTTGAAGGCCTTGTGATGACTTCAAAATGAAGAACAAAAATAAAAGCGGTGTTTTATTGCTTGGTTTTACAATGTATTTGTAGTAACTTTGTCTCATGTGCATCTGACACCTGATTTGGTTTTCAGGGGCTCAGGCTACAGAGCTTCCGGGCGCGTCCTCAGCTGGTGGATTTCGTAATGTCCTGTCTTTGCGGAGTAGTCAGGTTATAATACGGAAAACTTGGCCACGATCCATTGTAGCTGGACAGTGTCGAGAAACACCACGCTCAATGCAGTATAAAGACCTTTTCTACATTTTTCTCAGGAAAGCAGAGTAACTGGTTCTCATATACAAAGCTAAATATCCTGCCCCTACCCATTTCTCCTCTTTTGAAGTTGCAATCAAAATTCGTTCCTACGGTTGTCCCTCCACCTTGATTTCAGTCTTTCTTCTTTGGCTTAGGATTTTTTGACGTGATTAACTTTTTCTTGTCCTGATATGGCTGAAATATTGTTCACTGGACGTAAAATAAAACTCTAACTCTAACTTAACAATCAACCAATCGCGTGTGCATTTATTTCGTATCCTTTGAATGTTACAACAAGATACTTTCATTTATCAGTTTGAAAAATTTAAGGAAGATGGTCAATTAGCTTTCTGATTATGTCTTTTTCGTAAATAATTTATCAATCAATGAATTCCGGTCGTTTTGAACTTTATGAGGTATGAGCAAGCCCATTGTTGAAGGCCTCATGGTGACTTCAAGATGAAGGAAAACAATAAAAGCGTTGTTCCATTTCTTGGGCTTACCCTTTATATGCAGAGACTTTGTCACTTGTGAATTAACTCAATATCCTTTAAATGTTAATTTAAGACTATATTTTGTGTGTCCTGCATTGTGGAGTCCGTAAAAAGATTCCCCGTGCGATTGATATATGATCTCTTTTTATTTCATTTATGGTGTACTTGTTCTTTAGAGAATATGGGTACACTATCATACTTTCAAATTTTGGCATTTTATTATTTTTTGTAATTTCCAAATCTTATTCTGACCACCTGTTTATAGTGCTTACATCTCACTGTTTTATAATATGGGACACTGGCACTTTTGTCGGACAACACCTTGTGTCCATAACCGTGGTAAAATCCGCATATACTTATGGGTATTCTCATGACAATCGACGGTACTTTTGATAACGTCATAGACGGTTTGACGACAGTTTATGCAGCGTCATAGAACAAAACGTCATCCTTTACGTGGTAAGATGGTTGTTTCACTTATCAATACAAAGACGAATTCATCTCTTCTTCTGTACACTGTAAGTGTCATATTAGAATCATAATAATTCACGGGAGCGTGAATATATGTTGATTATACCACGGGTTTGCCTTTTATGCCTATATTTTACCCCTTTCATACGCTCTGGGTAAAATATTTGCCATAAAGGGCCAACCCGTGGTAAAATCGCCATGTACTTTCACGCTCCTTTGAATTATTTCTTAAATAGTGATTGTAAGAGCGCTTTGCAGGTTAATTTTACGTTTGTTAGCGATCTCACACCAATGGGCAAAATAAGTTACGGGTTTGACATTTTTGTTTGACAATTACAAATGAATTACGCTCAAACCGGTGCA
Source organism: Modiolus philippinarum (assembly GCA_002080025.1). NCBI lineage: Eukaryota > Metazoa > Mollusca > Bivalvia > Mytilida > Modiolidae > Modiolus > Modiolus philippinarum. The sequence continues at coordinate 42,941 of MJUU01058673.1, read as the reverse complement.
AGGGGCAGTTTTTAACTTACTATGAGGTATGAGCAAAGCCTATTGTTTAGCGCCTCGTTGTGACCTCAAAATGAAGAACAACAATAAAAGCGTTGATCCATTGCTTGATTTTACGATGAATTTTTAGTAACTTTGCCTCGTGTGCACCCGGCACCTGAATTGGTTTTCAGAGGCACATGCTACAGAACTGGCGGGTGTGTCCCTAACTGGTGGATTTGGGAATTCCCTGTCTATGCGGGATAGTCAGGTCATAATACGGAAAGCCTGGCCGCGAACCATTGTAGCCGAACTGTGTCGTGAAACGCCACGCTCAATGCAGTATAAAGACCATATCTATATTAAGGAGAGCAGAGTCATTGGGTCTTGCATAGAAAGCTAAATATCCTGCCCCTACCCATTTATTCTCTTTTCAAGAGGCAATCAAAATTCGTGACTCCGGTTGTCCCTTCCACCTTGATTTCTTCTTCTTTGGTTGCGAATTTATTCTCGTCCTGATATAGCTACAATATTGCTGACTGGACGTAAAACTAATTAACCAATCAATCAATCGCACGTGCATTTACTCTGTATCCTTTGAGTGTTAATACAAATTACTTTCATTGTATCACTTTGCAAAATTTATGGAGGATGGTCAATTAACTTTCTGATTGTGTCATTTTCGTATTAATAATTTATCAAATCAATGATTCTGCTCAGACCGGTGCTAGGGGTCGTCTTGAACTCTATGTATAATATAATAACCTCAATATAAATTCCGACCGTAGGGAGGAGTTTGTAATGCGGCTATTATAAAACTTAATGTATGGATCAACTAGTGAAAATCTCTTAACCTTGTGTCACTTATCTAAACACAAACTGTAAATACAATGTACTGTTATCACACATTGACAAATACCAGACTATCATCAGTAATTTTAACAATGCTGATAAAAAAGTATCAGGTGATTCTAATGAAATGCCATTCATTATAAAAACTTAACTAAATTTTAAACGCAATTAGAATTTTTTACACAGTTGTTGAATATATACACATTCTCAAATAATGACTTTTATTTTTCATTCAGACATGTTTCCTGCTTTAGCATTCGAAACTTAGGTATTTTTGTTACTTATTTGATTTACTAGTATTTTAACACTGTTCCAATGTGCTATAAAATATTTCTAAAAGGAATTTCATCGAAAATATTTACTTGTTTACAGGGCCAACTATAATTTTACTGAGTTTTGACAAAATCCTTAATGCATTTTCAATTGATTTGACAATATTAAGGAAAATGTTTTAGAATTCATCTAATGTAATACAATTTTAGATGTTTTATGTTATACTTTCATTATTGTATGCAGATTTGTAACGCGAATGAAATTTAAATATGAAAAAGAAAGGAAATGGGGTAAATGTCAAGGAGACAACATCCCATATCCAGGTTAAAACGACCCAAAACAAAACATCTAGGGGGTCACCATATGGTCTTCAACACAGTGAGGAACCTCACACCATATAGTAAGCCCCAAATGGCCCGAAAGATAAAAAAGTGAATAAATCAATGGAAACAAACCACATCCAATAACCCAAATATCAAGAAACTAAAATTTTATAAGAAGACAAGGACAAGCCAATGACCAACATATTCCTGACTTGGGACAGGCGCAAAAATTGCGGTGGGGTTAAACTCGTTTTCTTGGATCCAAACCCTCCCCTTATGTGTGGTGAATGGCTAAAAATAAATACACATAAAATATATTTAATGTACAACGCGAGGTAACTCTACGGGGAGTTAATTTCAAAGCGCTTTAAAGCCAAGTAAAAGCCCGAAGTAAAAGTCGGAATTATATCATGCATTAAGCGATTTTCAAGACCTTTTCTTGATGTTTTGGACGGCTATCCAATCTACTGAATGTCGATTTTAAATGAGTTACAATGTACGTTGGAACTGTAATAAATCATCAATTTTTAAAAAAACAAGGTTCTAAGGTTTATTGTAATTAAGAATATAAGAAATTAAGTGAGAACCAAACCGTCAGTCTAAAAATGAATAATCCAAATCCATGCACGATGGTAACACCAAAATAGACATCACATAAGTACAGAACAGAAAAAGAAGATCGAGACACACATACAGCTGAACAACATGAACCCAATTTAAAACAATGTGTAAAATCAGGTGCACCGATGAAGTGAGCATTTCCTGTTTCTTATAAGGCACCCGCCGTGTTGAACATGTCAATTCCGGTAGTCAAGAAAAATCCATTGGTAAATAAAAAACAATTTTAAGCTGATCAAGGGAAGGATCATTTGTCATCTGAGAAACAGATATTTAATGTCGGTCCACAAAATCCTGAGGTCGATAGTGAAGATTTCAACTAATGGGTAACATATCCTTGTGTAAGTAGCCTATTTGTCAGCAACCATGCTCTATCAAGGGGTCATTGTATCGACAACACACCCTTGAGTAGCACAAACTCTATGAGAAATAATGAAATAATCAAAGCATGTTTCATTCTATGGTTTATGGTGACACAGCACTAAGTCTTGTAAGGTATAAATAGTATGTTTTTAGGGTTTATGGTAGCATAGCAATTATCAAACTGAATATTAATTTAGGTTTATGGTAACGAAACCTTTGTAAGATATTATTTAAAACGTGGTTTAGTTTATTTAAAAAAAACAGTCTTGGTTAAGGTTTGAAGTTTTAGAAAAAAAGCAGTTATAAGAAATTTTCAAACCATGGTTCTAGATTTATGATTTGCCAATAAAAATAAAGCATGATTTTGGGGTTTAATTGTCAAAATAACAAAATACCGAAGTTACTGTTAATTTATTTTCTGCATATGCGCATTTCGACAACTTGTGTCTCATCAGTGCAGATCAAACCAACACATTTGGAAGTCCTTTAACAAAAAATTATTATGCAAAAATAAACAATGCATGGTTTTGGGGTAACGAGGCAGTTGATGCAATATGTCAAATTGTCCCTTTGGGTTTCTTTGTCTACGAATAAAGCACCTATGCCTTGATATGCTTATGGGTTTAAATGAAAGAGAGGCAATAGAGAAAATTTAAGATTAGAAATTGACTTCTTAATCAAGGCCTCAGATGTGATTGGTCTGGAGTAAGTAGGACACGATTTGCTTTATTCGCTTGTTACCCATCTTTCCTTGGTTCAAGGAAATTTAAAAGAAATTGAGATTAAAGTTGCCAGTTTATGCATTTTTTCACACGTGGGCTGTACTGTAAGTATGCCAAAGTATAACATCTGTTAAAAAAAAAACAAATAAGGAACATGATTTTGTTCTGAGTTTAATAATACCGGGCTAAAACAAGAAAGAGTGACATAGCTGTAAAACCGCGAGTATACATTTGAATACGTCCCGAGAAATTTTACGTTCAGATTTGATTGCTTCGTTGCCATTTTGTTCCCCTCAACATGTGTTGCTGGGACAAAGGGGGGTAATTATTTCTTGTTTACAGGTCCACAGATGACCAAGTATACATACATGTACATTTGTTCCACCTGACAAAAGTTCGAATGGAACAAATATTATAAAAATTGGCATAATATCTCTTCCTTTTGGAACAAATATTACATGAAGTTTATTCTGTTAGGAAAGAATATTATACTATTTGTTCTAGTGGAACAAATCTTATGTAATATTTTGTCTTTTGGAACAAATATTATGGTGGAACTTATATTCTGTCACAACCCGAGAACAAAAATATATTTCCCCTATTTGTCTTTGTAAATATAAAGGCTAATTTGATACAATCGCACCTGCTCTATCCTCTCAAGACTTTGCAAACTTACAGCACAGTCTAAAATATTTCAGAAAATTCTGCTTTAAGGTAGTTGGGGTGTCTCGGTTTCTGACATAAGAAGTTTAAGCAATATGCTTTAAAAATATGCCCAAAAAATGGGGGCCACGGATATTGTCAAAAAAGATGCAGAGTTCTAAAGATTGGTCAATTTTTTTCCGCACTATATTTACAATAGAATCACATGGGAAATAGCCCTACACAACTATTCAAGGGTATATTTTTTCTTTAAGCAGACATGCAATTTTTCCAAACTTTGTATATTAATTGATATGATATAGAACCATAAAAAAGATATGTCACGGACCATTGAAAGAGTTATTTCATGAAACATGAAGAATTTGTTAATTTTTCAAGAAAGGAGAGATAACTTAATCAAAGTAAATTGGAATCCCAAAATTAAAAAAAAAAACATTGTTTCTGGAAAAATTATAATAAAGGTGTGTTGTTAAAATGCTTTTTATACGCCCGTCTAATGACGGTCGTATTATGGTATACCGATGTCCGATTGTCCGTCCGTCCGTCTGTCTGTCTGTCTGTCTGTCTGTCTGTCCGTCCGTTTCATATGTCGCGCTCTAACTTGACAACTATTTAGCCGATTAATTTCAAACTTTGTAGAGGTGTTTGGTATGATGGCCTCACGATCTGTATACTTTTTCGTGAAATGTCGATTTTTCTTGCAAGAGTTATGGGACTTTATTCGTCAAATTTAAGGCATTTGTTTACATGTCACGCTCTAACTTGACAACCCTATGGCCACTTCACTTCAAACTTTGTACAGGTATTTGGTATAATGGCCTCACAATCTGTATACTTTTTCGTGAAATTTCGTTATTTCTTTCAAGTGTTATGGGACTTTATTCGTCAATTTTAAGGCACTTTTTTACATGTCACACTCTAACTCAACAACCATTTTGCCAATTCACTTCAAACTTTGTAGAGGTATTGGATATGATGGCCTCACGATCTATGTGCTTTTTGCGAAATTTTGATTTTTTTTGAAAGAGTTATAGGTCTTTTTTTTGTCAAATTTAAGACAATTTTTACCATGTCACACTCTTACATATAATTACTATATGGTGTGAGGTTCCACGCTGTGTTGAAGACCGTACGGTGACCCCTAGATGCTTTGTTTTGGGTCGTTTTAACCTGGATATGGGATGTTGTCTCCTTGACATTTACCCCATCTCCTTTCGTTTTCATATTTGATCAGCTCACTTCAAACTTTGCAGATTGATTTGTTAAAGAGATATCAAGCTCAATTAGGCAGTTATAGGTGCTTCTAAATTGAGAACCCCTTACCTAAATCACTTAAAGTTTTGAAGTGGTGACGACGGGCGTATCATGCGACTTGCGCAACTGTTTATTACAAATTCAAAAAGGAATTGGGATCAACTACCATTTTTTAACAATAATAGCAATTTTGCCCTATTCCATGGTATTTCGGTATAGAATTATCTCCCTTAGAACAAACTTTTTGGATTTTTGGCAAATATTTAATAATATTTCGAACAAACTTGATACTTATTAATCATTTTTACTTACATTATTATATTAAAAACATACAAAATCATTTAGACGACATCCTCACTGAAGTTTTGAATTTTTGCTTAGATGCGCAAAAAGATGCTCAGTTTTAGACACCCCAACTAACTTAAATTTAAAACAGCTTACAGAATTTTCATACAATGATTTTATAACATAAAAAAGTTTACCGCGAACGCCACATCTAATTTCAAATACAATTGATTCCTATTCACACCATTAAAGGCTCTTTTATAGTCATTAAAACAGCAATAATTTTTTTCTTTATATACTCAAATATTTATCAAGGATTGACTTCAAAGCAAAAATTGCAACAATCGTACCATATACCGGCCTTAAGCCAAATTGGGCTTCCGTCAAAATTTCGTTTTCATCTGCCTATTTCATAAGCCGTCCATTAATAGCAGGTAAAAACTTTACAAAAACAACTACATGTACTTAATGTGATACTGTACCTCTATATTTATCAGTATCATTACCATCATTTCTCTTATAAACAGGTACAATAATTCCAGTACATAATTTTTTTGGAATATAAAACAACATTCAAAACTAATATTATATATTTTAACAAATCTTGAGAATGTATAAATTCGTTCAGTAAATTATCTGCCACAGGTTAAGTTAAGTTTGTGACTGTTCGGATATCCTCAACAGAAATAGGCACACATTCCTTGTCAAAAATATCATCATTTGTATCCACAGCCTTAGCCCATCCGTGGTTGTTTTATTGGGTGCGTGGTGTTCATTGTTTTGTATATGTGCCTGTCTTCATTTTTCTTTTCTGTGTCGGTCTCATATTAATATGTCTGTTTGTTGTAACCATTGTTCTTAGATTGTTCGTTTAGACTGACGGTTTGGTTCTCACTAAGCTAAAATCTTAAATGTTCAAAACAATCAAAAGATTTTAAACTTCAAATTAAAGTTCTAATCTTAAAGCCTTTCAGCTTAAGTGTTCTAAAAAATCAAGTCCGGCTTCCCCAAGTTGCTATCGTTATTATCCCCGCACTTTTCTGAAGAAAATGCGGGGATATTGTTTTCGTCCCGTCCGTCCGTCTGTCCGTCTGTCCGTTAGATGGACCTTGTCAGTGGAACTCCTCGCTCATTTTTGGATTAAGTGTTTTAATTTTGTTTTAGAATTGTTGCATATATGCTGCAGATGTGCAATAAGCTTTCGGATTTTTGATATTGGTCTTGGTGCAAACAAGAGGCCCCAAGATGTCTTATTTTGACAACTGTGAGCTTGTCGGTGAAACTCCTCCTTCAGTTTTGGATTAAATGTTTTGATTTTGTTATAGAATTGTTGCATATATGCTGCAGATGCGCAATAAGCTTTCGGATTTTATAAATTAGTCTTGATGCAAACAAGAGGCCCAAGATGTCGATTTTGACACATGTGAGCTTTTCAGTGGAACTCCTACATTTTTTTTATTTATGGATTTAATTTGTTATAGAATTGTTGCATAAAGTCTGCAGATGTGCAATGAAGTTTCGGAATTTTGATTCTGGTTCCAACTTTGGTAAATTTCCTGAAAATGTTAAAGACACATATTTTTTAACTTTTAGCATATGCTTTCATTTTTTTACAAGAGTTTGGAAAAAATAAAATTTTGAATACTTAGAATTCTGAAATTTGATTCCAATTTTGGAAAATATCCTGAAAGTCTCAAAGACCACTTATTTTTTTTTAATTCTACCTAGCAACCATACATGTAGTAATTTGTTTCAATTAGGACTAACATTTTCAACAACTGAATTTCAAAAAATATTTGATTCCAATTTTGGTAAATTTCCTGAAAGTCTCAAAGACCACTTATATTTTGGAATTCTACCTAGCAACCATACTGTTAGGATTTGTTTCTATTAGGGCAATCATTTTCACCAATTCGATCTAGAAAATAATTCATTCCAAAATTTGGTAAATTTCCTGAAAGTGTCAAAGACCACTAATTTTTTTGGAATTCCACCTAGCAACCATACTGTTAGGATTTGTTTCGATTAGAGCAGTCATTTTCACCAATTGGATTTTCAAAATAATTGATTCCAAATTTGGTAAATTTCCTGAAAGTGTCAAAGACCACTTATTTTTTGGAATTCTACCCAGCAGCAATACTGTTAGGATTTGTTTCGATTAGGGCAATCATTTTCCCTACATGGATTTTCAAAATAATTGATTCCAAATTTGGTAAATTTCATGAAAGTCTCAAAGAAAACTCTACCTACCAACCGTATATCCTTGTATTCTTTCTTAGTAAAAAAAGTGAATATCAATAATTTTTTTTAAATGTTGAGGAAAATTACCCCAAAGGTCTATAACAACTGTTTTCTGTGTCAAACAGGTGAGTGCGGGGATGGCCATCTTCTCTGGTGGCACCACTTCTAGTTAACGTTTGTATCTAGTCTGTTATGTGTTTTTTTTCTTGTGCGGTTCCCCTTAAAGCTGTAGTGTAAGTATGTAAATCATTAAAGAATAGAGCAGGTGCAGTTATTTTTAATTTGCTTTTAAGTTAACAATGTCAAGGACAAAATAGGGGAAACGATTTATGTTTTCGGACCAATATTCAAACAATTACATCATTGTTCTAATATTATGGTAAAGTATCAAATGTTTTTATGTTAGTTTGCATGTGGGTTAACACCATCTAACAGCAGTACTTGCGCTATATCCTTGCGGCGAACAACAGTCCCCTCACAATGGGTAGGGTACAAAAACAACGTCGTTCAGAAGAAGTTGATTACACATAAAATATTTGTTTCATGTTTATTTTGAATGTAAAATGTCGAGGAATATATATCATGAATATGATCATTGAGCAAGTGGTTTAAGGAACAAATCTTATTTAGATGAATGTCCCACTTACGCAACACCCTCTTTAGTGATGTTAAGAAGTAGACAATATCGGGATATAGTGACCAGACCGTAGTGGAAATCGGACATTTCTTAAAATGTTTTATGAAAATGTTGTGGAAACATAAGTTATAGGGTTTTTGGTGACGCACCAATAAATGGATGGTTCTAAGTGTATGTTAACACAGCAATGATCAGGCGTAAATCGAAAGCGTACGTTCGAAATTTTACTGTTTCATCAAAATCGGGTCATTGAAAGCGCACTGGATTGCATTCCTATAGAGAACTATATAGTTTTTCATGCGATGTACCCTCCGATAACCTGGGTAGGTAACCCACAAACAATGATGCAGAGTCATTTCACGTTCATTTTATTGCTCAATTTAATGCTCCGCATCTATCCATTTATTTTTCATGGACGTATTAAAAAAATCCAGTCACGAATATAAAACCCGCAGATCAAACAATAACAAGAAATGTTGAAAGAGGCTTGACTGACTAACTTTCCAATTGAACAAGTGGCTAAATATAGAATCCACATCCGCATCGAGTGAGAAACGACATTTCTACACTAGAGATATTTAATATGAAAAAAAGGAAATGGGTTAAATGTCAAGGAGACAACATCCCATATCCAGGTTAAAACGACCCAAAACAAAGCATCTAGGGGTCACCGTACGATCTTCAACACAGTGAGGAATAGCACACCATAAATCAAGACCTAAATGGCCCCAAAAAGGTAAAAAAGGGAAAAAATCAATGGAAACAAACCACATCCAATAACCTGAATATCAACAAAAATTGTATAAGAAGACAAGGACAAGCCAATGACCAACATAGTCCAGTTTTGGGACAGGCGCAAAAATTGCGGTGCGGTTAAACTCGTTTTCTTGGATCCAACCCCCCCCCCCCTATGTGTGGTGAATGGCTAAAAATAAATGCAAAAAAAGACTCACAGTAAAAATCAACCTAGAAAAAAGTCCAACTGATTAAGACGAGTATCCTTACAATGAAGAAGACAATACACACAGGTACTGTCTGGACAAATGCTCGCAGACTTTACTGACAGCTAACTAAGGACATAATTTCCGTTGACTATGATATCAAGCCTTCTTGCATATGAAACTTCTAAATAGATCTGGTATAACAACATCATCAATTATGACAGAAGAACATGACATTGTGCAATGCCAAATACTGCCAATATGAAAAATTGTTTAAATTTAGTTATGGTGTAAAGCATTTAGGAGATGATCATTATTTTTGTCAACAAAAACTAGAAGTAAAGATTTAACAACAATGCTGTATCTATATCCTTTATGAATAAGTTTGTTCAACGGATTAATAAGTTTGAAAGGACAATTCTTGAATTTATGCGCTTTGTAAATGATATTGCCATAGAAGTTTGGATGTGAAATGCCCTGGTCTATAAGAGCCCTGAATGTAGAACCAAATTTTCTTAATAAGTCCATGTATTTATAATAAAATTTAGAGAATGCTTTTATTAATTTATGATATCTAAACCCTTGATGCAGAAGTTTTTCAGTGAGACAAAGATTAAATTTTCTAATTTTTAAACGCGAGGCTTGCAGAGCGTTTTAAATATTTGAAAATTTAACTATTGAGAGTGTAGAAATGTCGTTTCTCTCGAGATACGGTTGTGGATTTTATCTCTCTAATGATCTCAAGGAGATATTGGACAAAAACATGACCCCCTCCTTTTCTGATGACCCGAAATAAATGTGTTCTTTAAGCGTGACGTCATCAGGCATGGTCGCCTTTTTTCATGACGTCACAATGGTCAAGTCGGAAAACGGCAAACATATTTGACGTCATTATTGAATTTCATCCAATCACTTGCCGAGAACAACATTCTCTCTAGAGAGGAGAAATATAGAATCCACAATCGCATCGAGTGAGAAACGACATTTCTACACTAGAGATAGTTAAATTTTCAAATATTTTAAACGCGAGATTATTGAATTTCATCCAATCACTTGCCGAGAACAACATTCTCTCTAGAGAGGAGAAACATATTTCTCCAACCGCTCAGGAAACGTGAAAACAGGACAGAAATTAGAGAAACGTATCTCTCCAACTGTCCAGCTAGGAAACGTGAAAACAGGACAGAAATTAGAGAATAACATTTATCGGGTTGACTAGATCAAAGGATACATTGCGTCTTTTAAATATGGAAAAACTATGTACTTACAAAATATTTGATAGTGGTGCTTATTCACGTCGGGTATTCCGATACACAGAACCGGAGCGGGCACAAAAAACACGGAGCTCATTTTCGTTTACATGCGGTATGGTGGGTACAGATTTTTATGAATAAGCCAACAAAGCGTATGGAATTGGTGTAAATAAATTGTCATATTTATTTAACATATAATAAGTTATCCACAGATAAAGTGTGAGAAAGGATTAGATTTTCCAAGTTTGCTAGTGCCCAATAAAAGTGATGGGACGTTCATGTTTTAGACCATATCCAAAAATTCAATGATTCCGTGTTTTCATTAATATCTACTGGATATTTTCTGAAAGTATCAATTCCCGGAATTCATTCGTTATATCTCTATTTATCCAACAAGGGTGCGTGCATAATTATGGGCACAAAAAACCGCGGAGCTTTAATTGATAATGGCACATAGAACACGGATGCCGGGCACAAGGAACAAAATTTATTGGAGAGAAGAAAGCAAAGAAAAATGTCAGAATCACTACAAGAGATTAATTAAAGACATCTTGAAATGCCATATTAACTCAGAATGAGTCCCTACAGGGATTGAGTATGCAAAGAAATCCTAAAAATACTACGATTTATTCGACAGTGCAGTGATTAGATATATTATTATTAGTATTCACCAACCTATTAGCAGGTTCTTCGTTGCTGGCCCGAAAACCGATTTATTTGAAAACTTGCAATATCTAAATTTAAGAAAATTTTGTTAAAACCTTAGGACTATCTCCCTCTTGTATAGCTCTCTCCTTAGCTGATATTGGCTTTCCTATTTAGATCTTATTTGTAATTTGTTCTCTATCAGCTTTTACACATATTTCGGTTTATGGATTTCCAAATATTTTTATTTAATCTGCACTGAAGAGACACAAGTTGTCGAAATGCGCATATGCAGAAACTAAATTCATAGTAACTTCGGTATTTTGTTAGTTATTATACTGTTATTGCAATTGGTAACACAGTGAATATTTAGAGAAAACATATATTGATGTACCCCTTAATAACATTCCACTGTTGAAAAATAATACCATTGAAACGTCAAATAAGCTAAATAGGTGGAATCCCATGCTCAGAAAAGGTACTTTACATACTACTTATGAAAAATGGTATTGCGCTTCAATAAACACGATGGAAATATCAGCCGAGACTTATTATTTGATATTCCCATTATAGCCCAAGTAAAAAGATAAGACCATGAGGTTATAGTTTAAACTCACAAATTCCTTACCCTTTTGTCTCACCCGTAACGAAAAGTCTCAAAAGTATAAATAAAAGAAAAAAAGAAATAAAGGTAGAAGGTACAACCGGGGTAAAAGGGAAAAGAAGAGAAAAATTTAGACTTCTATACGACTCGCAGCGAGTCTGCTCTCCTTAGAAAAAATATACATGGGATCTTTAGTCTGCATAGAGCGTGGTGTTTCTTCACACAGTTTGGCTTCAACGGTTCATGGTCAGGCTTTCCGTATTATGACTAGACAGCACATTCCCAATGCACCAACTTAGGACGCACCTTAAAGCTCTGTAGTCTGGGCATTTGAAAACAGATTCAGGTGCCGGGGATGGTCGACAGTGGGGAATATACTTTAACATTTGACTCTATTGGAACACTTTCAGAGATCTTTTCTGAGACTACCGGGCCTAATGGAATAAAACTTGGCCACGATAATCATTGGTTGATCCCTTGTTAAAGGTAATTTCCAGCAAGACGGTCGCCAGTTGGAAACATACACATTCCTTAACGAGTTTTTGCTTGATACTTTGGTACATCGGTCCCTTCTTTTTGGAGATATTGTCTGTACTTCATTGAAATTTTGATATGTGATTATTTGCAATGTTTCACTATGCCTGAAAGTGTCTCTTACTTGATGTTACACTATTTTTACATTTTGATTGAAATCCATGGATTAAAATGAAAGCAAAAATTTTAGGGACAAAATCTGAAATGGCTTACTGCAGAGTAAACCAGTTCGGATTAGGTAATTATGTTGCTAGAATATTTTACATTACCAGTTATAGAAGATACTGCCCGACAAACAATTTTATAATTCTGAGATTTAATCTTATAAATACTGATGTAAACCCATTATTTCAACGTTTTTCAATCTTCAGTTGATTAACTAGTTGCACACATTTGCATTCAATTCATAGCACTTGTATCATTTGAATGTGTCTACTCCGTGTTCAGTTGTATCATACTCCGCGGTTTTTTGTGCCCATAATTACGCACCCTGGTTGGGTAAATCGTCGAATAAAGATATAATGAGTGAAATCCTGGTACTGATACTCTCAGAAAATGTCCTTTAGATACCAATGAGGAGACGGAATCAATAATGTTTTGGATATGGTCTTAAACATGAACGTCCCATCACTTTTATTGGAGACATCGCCATGAAAAATAGCAAATTTGGATGATTTAATCGTTCCCCACAATTTATTAAAGGATCTTTGGAAGTGAAATTTTATCTGTGAATAACTTATTATATGTAAAATAAATATGACAATGTATTTGCAGCAATTTCATAAGCTTTGTTGACTTATTTATAAAAATATGTACCCTCCCTACCGCATGTAAACAAATATGAGCTCCGTGTTTTTTGTGCCCGCTCCGGTTCTGTGTATCGGAATACCCGGCGTGTTATTGTGATCTTCAATAAAGTCTGTCCCACTTCCTTTAGATAATGGAAATCTTACGATTTTAGCTTTATTATTTCACCAATCTTTTTCTTATTTGGTATGTAAATCAAGAATGACCATACATAACTGAAAAATGTTGAATTCGCCGTTTACGACATGCACAAAAGTCTGCAGTCATGTGCATTTTCACAATTTTTTTTCAAACAGGTGAAAATTTCTAAGTGATGGATTGTCCTATTTTAAGGGTGACCAAGTAACTTGATAAAATAGATGACCCGAGTTGACCTGCCTATTAATAGAAAGGTGTACTCGTTCGGGGTTAACAATTGTAATCCATGGACACTTTGTTTGTAAACACCAAAAAAGAAATTAGCCGTACATTTACAATTTCTTTCAAATATTTCTTTTGCAATTAATGCATGCATATTTCAATTACATGTTTGGGTATTTTGTTGAATTATTTCATTTACGGGTATGTTTTTTCTTTAATTAAAAGGGGGTCCAAGCACATGGTAAAAGCCAAAGTGAGACTTGTTTATCATCTGACTTCGGGTAATACCTGCCAATACCTATTTCAGAATGGTCCAGTCTTCTCGATAATGGTGCGCCGAAAATATTATCCCTTTAAAAGCATGGAGCAATTTTAAAAAGTATTTTTTCTTTTCATTTGTATTGGAAACCATCAAATTAAAAGTTGTTTCAGAAGTGTACAATATTTTTACACAACCATGCAAAATCCAGTGCCGAAATATGCAATATTAAAGTCAGCAGAAGAGAATTTCCATTATCCAAGGGAAGTGAAACAGACTTTATGGCTTTTGGTTATAATGCAATCTTACTGTAACCACTTTCTCATGTTGTTATTATCGGTATTAAGCCTTCAACTTTACATATAATATCACATGTAAGATACGGTTACAAAAAATGTGCGTTTTTTTTTTTTTTTTTTTTTTTTTTTTTTTTTTTTTTTTTTTTTTTTTTTTTTTTTTTTTTTTGTGTGATGCAAAAATTGTCAAAAAGAATCGAATCAAAAATGAAGGGATATGGAGTACATGCAAATGAGAAAAAAGTCTCTAAAAACACATGGGAAAACTAAGCAATAGAATAACGCTTTTATTGTTTTTCTTCATGGGTTACGATTTGTCATAACGTCGCAGTTATCATGCAATATGTGATTTATGTTGTATATCACAATCATAGAGCAAGTGGTTTGAATGCTGGTTTAAGCAACAAATTATAGAAAAATGTACATTATTTTTTTAATTATCTAGATGTTGTTTCCTTTTTAGCTCACCTGGCCTAAAAGGCCATGTGAGCTTTTGCCATCACTTTGCGTCCGTCGTCCGTCAACAATTTCAAAAATCTTCTCCTCTGAAACTGCTGATCCAATTGTAACCAAACTTGACCTGAAGCATCACCAGGGTTTGCAGTTTCAAAATTAAGTTCGATTAGTCCGAAGACCCAACAACATGGCTGCTGTTACTAAAAATAGAACTTAGGTGTAAATTGCTGTTTTTTTTTTTTGCAAATAACCGTTACAGATATCAAAAATCTGACATAGATAAAAGTGATCAGCATAGCAAGATCTCCCTGCCCTGCAATTTTGAAGAAAATCCGAAAACCCGTCTTGGAGTTATTGCCCTTTTCCGTTAAATTTTCAAAATTTGTACATTTTTCATTTTTTATTTCAAAAAGTGTAACAGATAGAGGTCAAATGTAAATAGCAAAAAGGTTTAGCATATCAAGATCTTCCCACACTGAAATTTTTGAGAAAATCCAATGACCCTAGTAGGAGTTATTGCCCTCTTTTCATGGAATTTTCAAAATGTTCATATTTTTCACTTTTGTTTTGAAAACTATAGAAGATGAAGGTTAAGTGTAAATTGATAAAATGTTTGCCATGCTGTGTGGACTTCAAAACTTGTGTTGAAAATTGTTCGTTGACCGCCATTTTCAAAATGGCCGCCAAAAAAGGCGGGAAAATTCAACATTGTTCGATTTCAATGAAATTTGGTTTCCAAATAGATATTAATGTTGCGACTTCAAAACCGGTGTTGAAAATTGTTTGTTGACCACCATTTTCAAAATGACCACCAAAAAAGGCAGGAAAATTCAACATTGTCCGATTTTAATGAAATTTGGTTTCAAATAGGTATTGATGTTGCAACTTCAAAACCGACGTTAAAAATTGTTCGTTGACCTCCATTTTAAAAATGGCCACCAAGAAAGGCGAGAAAATTCAACAATGTCCGATTTCAATGAAAGTTGGTTTCCAAGTAGATATTGATGTTGCGACTTCAAAACCGGTGTTGAAAAGTGTTCGTTTACCGCCATTTTCAAAATTGCCGCCAAAAAAAGGCGAGAAAATTCAACATTGTCCGATTGCAATGAAAGTTGGTTTCCAAATAGAGTGAGTAAGTAAGTAAATAAATATTTTATTACTAATTTTGGGCCCAAAACTGGGCATGAAAGTGTTTGAACAATACAATACACGTATAATCATACAAAAGTATAAAAAAAATGACAATAACAATGAAAGAGTACAAACATGCAATAATGATAACAAAATAGTAAACATAAAAGAAAAAATGACTAGACGTTTAGATTCAAGAACCTTTACTTTGAAACTGGGACTAATAAGGGAGAGAGATCCAAAAGATAGTCATTACACAGTTTTACAAACATAAAAAAAGAAGACATAAAAAATCTAAATATATAATACTGATCTTATAATGAAAACAAACAAATAGATATGTACATTTTGTAGAGTGAT
The DNA here is from genome assembly GCA_002080025.1 of Modiolus philippinarum. Lineage (NCBI taxonomy): Eukaryota > Metazoa > Mollusca > Bivalvia > Mytilida > Modiolidae > Modiolus > Modiolus philippinarum. Next base: position 27,088 of record MJUU01058673.1, on the reverse strand, counting down.
GTTGCGACTTCAAAACAGGTGTTGAAAATTGTTCGTTGACTGCCATTTTCAAAATGGACGCCAAAAAAGGCTGGAAAATTCAACATTGTCCGATTTCAATGAAATTTGGTTTCTAAATAGATATTGATGTTGTAACTTAAAATATGGTGTTGAAAATTGCCGTTGACCGCCATTTACAAAATGATGTCTCAACTTCAAAACTGGTGTCTAAAGTGGTCCTTAGCAAGAACAGTTTTGTCAAAAAAACCCAACAAAGAAATATAGTAAAACATGATGAGACTTAAATACAGTTCAAGATACTGGTGGTGTTCAAACTGCCAAAGTTTTAGGGACTAAAGTTCAACTGTATAACTTACAATGTGAGCTTGAAGCCAGGTGAGCGATACAGGCTCTTGAGAGCCTCTAGTTTATTTTTTTTTCTTTTTATCTGTTCATTCTACAGCTTACAAATATTCCATGAATGGGAAATACATTTAATAATCAGTGTCTTGTGAAATATTTGTAACTACACACGCACATTGTGTTTATAACGATCATATGGAACCACTTTGTTGTGTATGCGATATTTGTATGCGATACTATTTGTATGCGATACGAGATGCGTTAATGTTTAAAACAACGAGTTTGTTGACATAGTATTCGTGTATTTGTTAGTTTTAACTATTTTAAATATATTTTGTTTATTTAGAGTTCGCATGTACATGTAAGATGATTAATTGCTTATAATAAGATAAGGTTTACATTTACATAAATAACACTAAGAAAATTTTCTGAAAATCTGGAAATCTAGTTTGTCTATTTATAGAATGAATAACAAAAGGATGTCTACTGTATATATGCAGTAGCAGATGTGATTTCCAAGAAATTCAGCTAAACAGTAAGTGGGCATTTATTATTATTTTGAATATATATTGGTTTTATTTTACTTTAATTTGTATTGTTAATCATGCTTATTACTTTTACTTATCTTTTGGTAACAATCAAATATTTGAACAATGAACAACATGATGAAGTTTCTGATTCTATTCTATTTTAAATACTATGATGCCTATGTTTGGGGGGGGGGGGGTCAATGTAGTACATAAGACAGGAATTGTATGTAATACACTTTAAACAATATCCTTTACATTCGGATAAAATATTGTTTCTGTTTTGAATAAATTCGTTATTCAAACATGTTTCTTTGTATAAGCTGTCTTCAGTAATAATATTCTATTTTTTTGCAAATTAAAAGGTTCAGTTAAAAATGGAAAAAAAACATAGCTTTTTGAACCACAACAGAGAAAATTGAGAACTTTTTTTATAAGCAAATATGAAAAATGAAAGGATATGGAGTGAATGTACATGTGACAAAAACTCACACGATACATAGAAAACTCCAGTTTATCAAAGACAGGGCTTTTATTCCGTTTACATCTTGATGTCGCCTGAGGGTCTTCAACCAGAGGTGAATAATATTCACCCCTCAAGCGAGATCAAGAAGGCTTTGGCTTTGCACACGAGCAGGTATTCTCGTCATGACTCGACTCAATGAAAATTTGAAAAAAAAAAATACGATCAAAAACACTTAAGGTTCAAACAAGCATTGCTTTTTGTCTATTTTGTACGGAAGCATGGAGGGGACATGTGACATTTTTTTTCTATCTCGTGGCCACGACATACTAAGTCGTGGCCACGAGATAGCTATGTCGTGGCCACGAGATACTAACTCGTTCCCACGACATACTAAGTCGTGGCCGCGACATAGCTATGTCGTGGCCACGAGATTCTATCTCGTTCCCACGACATACTAAGTCGTGGCCACGAGATAGCTATCTCGTTCCCACGAGATACTATCTCGTTCCCACGACTTACT
>MJUU01058671.1:15456-51035 GCA_002080025.1 Modiolus philippinarum | reverse complement strand
GATCGCCTCGATCTTTGCGCTGCTGCCTATAAGGCTGGGAATAATGGGGTGCGCAATGAAATCGTGGCCATCCTCGACGCCATGAAGAAAGCCAAGCATATCAGCCGGAAGGAGTACCAGACGCTGCATCGAAAGCTCCTCTAAATAAATGCCTTTAGTAGTGAATCACGGATATCGCCGGAGATATGTAGTCGGTGGGCGAGGATTATTCGATACCATCGCCAGTCTGGCTGGAAAAGTATTCACCTCTTCTGCCGCGAAGACGTTGAGAAGCAAGGCCGTGAGCGCCGCTTCGAATGCAGCAATCAAGGGATTTGAGAAAGGAGCGACGAAAGCCGTAGACCACGTCGTTCATCGAGCGACCCGCAAGAAGCCCAAAAAGCCTAGAGCACCACCTACCACAAAGATCAAGAGGACCCCTCAACAGCAGGCCCACCTCAATAATCTCATTGCGGGCGGTGGCATCGCAACCATCCACGACTTCGTCCGACGCTATAAATAAATATATATGATGGCGGATATGCTTACTATCACCGAAGGACTGACTCTCGAGGAAAGCGTCCAGGAGTATGAATTCATCGAATATCATCCCATCACCGGGACGCAGCTGAATAGATCCAGCACTGAGATCCGCCTCAGCATCGAGTCGCAGGATCTCTTCCTCCACCCCTGTCAGAGCTACCTCTTGCTAGAAGGAAGGCTCCAGAAGAATGATGGGACGGCCTTTGCCGATGCCAATCTCATCTCCCTCATCAATAATGCAATGATGTACCTCTTCAAATCCATCAGCTACAAGCTTTCTGGACAGACGATCGAGCATTTGAACGATCCGGGGATCGCCACCACCATGATGGGTCTACTCACCAACCCAGATGACTTCTCCAAGTCCCAAGGCCTCAACCAGCTATGGGTCAAGGATACCTCTGCCGCCGCCGCCGTCGCGAATCTGGGATTTGCTGCGCGGAAGGCCTACGTCATCGCTAAGCCTGTCAATAAGGGATCCTTCTCCTTCACCATCCCATTGAAGCATATCTTCGGCTTTGCCCAGAACTATGACAAGCTGGTCTACGGATTCAAGCATGAGCTCACTCTCGTCCGCGCCTCGGATAATGACGCCATCTTCCGGGATGCTGCCGATATCAACGACCCGGGCAAGATCGTCCTCAGCAATCTCTCATGGTTCGTCCCCCACGTGATGCCTTCCGACGACCAGAAGCTGCGGCTCTATAAGACCATCGAGAGCAAGGTGAAGCTAGATATCGGCTTCCGCATGAGGCAGTGCGATTCGATCGGTGTCCCCGAAAGCCGTGAATTCAACTGGCGCCTTTCCACCCGAAGCAGCCCCGAAAGACCCCGATGGGTGATCGTTGCCTTCCAGACCGATAAGAGTAACGATCAAGAAGCCAACCCCGCCATCTTCGATCATTGCCGCGTGAATGATATCTGGGTCACTTTGAATTCCCAGAGATATCCCGCCGTAGGTCATCGCGCCTCCTTCACGAATCAGAGGATCTCCAGGCTCTATAAGGAGGCCGCCGATTTCCGCTGGAAATTCTTCAACATGGATCACCTGGTGAGCAATCCAGGCATCACCCCTGCCGACTTCACGGATCTCCATCCCCTCTTCGTCTTCGACGTCTCCAAGCAGAGCGAGCGACTCAAGAATTCGACGATCGACGTCTATATCAAGGTCAGATTCGATCAGAACGTCGCCGCCAATACCCAAGCCTACGCCCTGGTCATCTCCGATCGCATCCTCCAATTCGAATCTGATGGTCAGAAGATGAGCGTCGTCTTCTAAAGCTGAGCTCTGCAGTAAATAAATGGACAAAGTTCATATTCAACTACTGTTTGCCATCCGACCCGCCGAAGTCTTCGCCATCCTGGTGAAAGCAAAAATCCTCCAGAAGCACTACGACGGTCTGGAAGATTGGAAGCAGAGACTGGTATCCGCTTTCTACGTCACCACCTGTAAATAAATGGACGATTCACTTTTGCGAAAAATCGCCACCAATACCGAACCCAAGCATGGATTCTCATTCATCGTCTCTGGGGACGATAGTCAGATCTTGACCCGCTTCAATCCACCCCTCCGACTGCGCGAGGAGAAATCTTACGAGATGGCCCTCGTGAATCTGGAGACGTATTACTCCATCCCCAATATCCATGCCGGAAATAATTCCTTCCGCTATTCCCCAGACGAAGGTGCCCACTGGTTTCCCATCGCCCTGAGCACTGGCTCCTATGGCATCGACGATATCAATGATGAGATCCAGCGACAAATGAAGCTCAGCAAGCATAAGGCTAAGATCCTTCTCGATGCCAATCGCGCGACTCTGAGAGCTACGCTCACCCTCGCCAGAAGCTACCAAGTGGATTTTGATGTGCCCAATAGCCTGAATACGGTGCTTGGATTCGATGCCCGAACGTATACCTATGACCGACGTACGAATGGATACGTAGAGGGTGAGCATATCGTCGATATCATCAGCATCAATAGCATCCTCGTGAATAGTGATATCATCCAAGGCAGCTACGTCAACGGCACCCAGCAGTCCACCATCTATAGTTTCTTTCCCGGGGTCGATCCAGGCATGAAGATCATCCAGACCCCTAAGAATCTGATCTACTTACCCGTGACCCTGAAGACCATCAATCAGATGCAAACCTACCTGACCGATCAAGACGGCCGCCCCATCGATCTGCGAGGGGAGCATCTCACCATTCGCTTTCATCTGCGTGAGGTATAAGTAAATTGATTATCAAGAGTATGGTCTCAACTTGACGAAGGGTCAGGCAGAGAAGATTCAGCGTGCAGCAAAGAAGGGTTGCCCCGTGAGCGTCCGATTGTCGCATGCCAACCTATCTGGTGGGCAAAAGATGTTCCTCACTCAACGTCAGATTCAGCGCATCACCAAGCTTTTGCGGAGTGGTAAGGGTGGTATGGTCATGGAGATAAGCCCGAAGCAGGTGAGGCATAACGTAAAGGAAGGTGGATTTCTCCCCATGCTTGCAGGTCTCGCCTCTGCTGCGCTACCTATGGTAGCCAAAACCGTGCTGCCTGCTTTGGGTGTGGGTGCCTTGAGCGGAGTGGGTAGTGCAGCCATCCAAAAAGCCGTGGGATCTGGATTATATATCAAGAAGGGTGGGAAAGTATGCTGCGTGAAACCCCGGGGTCGTGGTCTGCATCTCAGCCCAAGTACTTTGCCCAATACTTACGGTGATGGATTGTACTTGAAGAGTGGAAGTCGGCTCTACGATGGTAGTGGGTTGATCCTTGGCCCTAATAGCCCCTTTAAGAGTATCCCCCTGCTAGGCATGCTTCTATAGATAAATGGATGAAGTGGATGCCAGTCATATCGAATGCCTGGAAGAGGAGCTCATCTCAGAAATCCAGAGATATGAGCATGCGTTGAAGATCTATAACCGACTGGATAAGGTCGTCTTCTTTGCCCTGGGCGCTTGTTCCGTGGGCAGTCTATTGCTGACCAGTGGTACGATGCGATCTGCTCTGACCGGTGTGGGTGTTGTGGCATCCATTCCCCTGGGCTCCCTCGCCTGTCTATGTGCTACGGGAAATATGGTCCTGTCCTTGATCTCGCGTCGAGTCGCTAAGAAGAAAAAGAAGCACCGCGATACCGTGCGACTAGCCAAAACATAAAAATCCCAGCTTGCAGGTGAAGACGGTGCTCCTACGATCTGCTTAAAAAATTATTACGATGAAAAAGACCAGATGCGTCAACCCTCACCAAACTTTAGTAAAGCTTTGACCAATCATGTTAAAAAAATAAAAAATAATAAAAGGGCAAAAGGCCCTTGTTGAGGAGGACATTTCAGGCGCCTGCTGAGCTCGTCTTTCTTATCTACTAGTAGGCCTACTATCTTTCTACTTTCTCAGGCGCCTGCCGAGCTCGGATTTTATCCATCTTTCTGATCTCATTTTCTTCAGACGCCTTCTGAGCTCATCTACTTTCTACTGTCCTCCTCAACTTGATATTCCCTATAGCTGCCCGTTGCTCGTTATGGGCTGAATACTGCCATCATTATTTTTTTTCTATTAATTCTATGTATTTTTCATATTGAAATTTTATGGAATGATGGTCTCCTGCACCCTAAACCCAATCCCACCTAACGTCAGGAGATTCGAACCCATGTCTTATATCTTGACGTTTTGTGAGCAACGGTTTAGCCATAGGGACTGTCTGGCCAGACAACGATAACATGCTAATTTCTGATATTTATGTTGTGCATTTTGCGCATGCGCAGTAGGGCCCTTTGGGTGATTTTTTTAGCTAATTTCAACTTTAAGCACATTAAATTAATATGATTTTAACATATTTACAATCTTACGCATGAAGGTCATCGATTTTTCTCAGTCTACCGGTTCAACTATATGCCTCATATATTTTATGCATGGTGTCAAAATGTAATCATATCTTCACCAGAATATCTCCTTGATACTAAAAAATATTATCCGCTATTAATTTTACCTTCAAAAGGCTAGAAATCAATTTATTAAGCGTCGTCTGCTATTTTTGTATTGACATCACACGAATGACTACCCTTATTTAGAAGTCCAAAACCTTCGCGTCCGTGGTCTAGTGGTTGCGCGTTTGCTTCACGTCCGGGCGATCAGGGTTCGAATCCCATCTGCGGACCTATTGTTTTTGCTGACTTTTTTCGCATGAATTATATTTTTTTTAGCATTTTTATTACGTATTTTCCTTGCAAAAATGTGATTGCAGCATATTCCTCCCCAAAATAAAAGATTTCATTCCTTTAAGCCCGTGTAAAAACGCCCCACCACTTCGCTACGCTACGCTCCGCTTCGTTCGGGGCGATTTTTCCCATTTAAGCCTCATATAAAAATTTCCCTAGCTCATATAGAATTTTCCCATCCAGTCAGATGGAAAAATTTTATACCCCAACCCCCAAGTTTTTTTTTTTTTTTACATCCTCACCAAGTCGTATGAGAGATACTGCTGATTAGATTTCTTGCTCAGCTTGAATCCGGTGCTCCGAACGAAAGCTCCTTGCAAGGGGTCCTTCTCTTTGTTCAGCGTGGGACAGGCCCATACCTTGGTAGTCTCCCCTTCTCGATTTTTCAGAGTGAGGATTTTGCTTTTGCCAAATTTTCCCTCCACTTCCACCACTTCCGAGATCATATAGATCACCCCTGTGGGCAAATTCTTCCAATTGAGGGCTTCCTGATTCCGGTCCTGCACCTTCTTCTGAAAGGCGTCTTCGCTGACGAATCCATTGTGTACGAAAAACATAATTCTTGTATTTACCCTATGCTCAATAGGAATGCTGTCCGTTTGCATTTTGCCCTCGAGGTAGGGATTTTTATGCAGGATTTTGCATGGGTGGTGTAGAATCCCCCTTATGCCTCTACTACCCCTAAACCAATATACATTTTTGACTGTTTAACATCAGATGAAATAATTGCTACATATCATAAGTCCCTTGTCATGTTTGTTCATATGGAGTTTTTAATTCCAAGAATCATTTAATCAGTTTGCTTTAAAGTGGGGACGGGCGTATCATGCGCTCTTGGCGCAGCTGTTTATTTAGTTATTAATCACACATGGGGGTAGGGGGAACCAACCAAGAAAACGAGTTTAACCCCTCCGCAATTTTGCCCCTGTCACAAGTCAGAAATATGTTACTTATTGGCTTGTCCTTTTCTTCTAATATAATTTTAGTTTCTTGATATTGGGTTTATTGTATGTGGTTTGTTTCCTTTTATTTTTTTTAAGTTTTGGTGCCATTTAGGGTTTGCTATATAGTGTGAGGTTTCTGAATGTGTTGAAGACCCTACGGTGACCCCTAGATGCTTTGTTTCTGGTCGTTTCTGAAGATGGGTTGTTGTCTCCTGACATATACCCCATTTCCTTTCTTTTCATATAACTAATAATCAAGGGGTCACCGTACGGTCTTCAAAACCGTGAGGAACGGCACACCATATAGCCAGCCCTAAATGGTCCTAAAAAGAAAAAAAGTGAAAAATGTAGTTTTAATGCAGTCTTGGAAATGTCATAATTATTTATTGGTGAATGGGCATACCTCTTACTATTCTTTCTGGAGATATAAATGATTGAAGATGTTACTTAAAAAACTATTTTTAAGGCAATTCAGTACTTATGAAGTGTATATGAAAATTATTTTGATGAAAATCAAATGATCAAAGATCTGATAGCACTGATTATAAAATCATAAGTGTTTATAAACACAAATTCTATTTTGTATTTCATTTCATTTTTTTATATATATATATAATTATATTCTTGCAAAAATGTATCATATTTTTAGCATAATTGTTTTTTAACACTGGAGATTTTTTTTTACAATTTTTTTTATTTTTTATTTTTTTATTATTTATTTACAAATTTCGTCTATGTAACTTCATTATTTATCTTTATCTTGCAAAATTCATTTAAATTTAACTTTAATTTATTGAAACATTTTTTTTTTTTAAATTTAGTTTAGCATATTTTCCCGCATTTAAACATCCCTAAAAACTATCACCTGAGACATCTCTTTGTTTTTATGCTATTTAAAGTTTAGGATAAGACTTGTTTAAAACGTTAATACACACAATTTATTGCTGGAAAGACGAGAAAGAGAAATTGGAATGCTGTTTTACCCGAGTCTGTCATTTTGTAATTCTTATTGTTGTGTTAAAATTTCAAGATTGTCTCCCTTTTTCCCTATTCAATGGAAAATAACGCGATCTTTTCATTTTGTCGCAGCTTCATATTTTGAGATATATTTTCAAACTTTTAACTTTTGAAGGTTATTCAGATGATAAAATATGAGTTGGATATTAGTCTCCTATTGAGCATTGGCTTACAGATGCCTTGTTCACTTTTAATAAAGTCACCTGAAAGCAATAATTCCGTTGGTATATTTTCATTTCATTTTTATGATTAATTACTTGACCTAACATTTTTAAAATTATTTCGTGCGAAAATTGATTGCATTTCCTTCAGTATAGTGAATTTGTTTTCTTTGTTTGGTTTTGCTAGCCCTCAGACCGTGCAAACAATATTGTGCAATTCAGGGGAACTAAGTAACCGTCGGTCTATCAAACCGCTTTAACTATTGAAGTGTCGAATTAATGCTACATATCTTTATTTATTCAACTTAATTGAATATGTTTGTCATTGCAAGTATCTTATGCCCAGAGGATCTAAAATAATTTTTTATTTTATAAATACTCTAAGAGTGGTAATAATCACTTTTGGCTCATTTTCCTCTCATGGCCAATGAAATCCAAATGAATTCATGTGATTTTTTTACAATTTTTTCTGATTTATCGAGTATTTTCGACAACGCATGTCCCAACCATGCACAAAAGCTTAAGAATGATAATATTCACCATTTGTTCTGTTTGAGTTCCAATTTGTCCATTTGGTTTAATTGTTTTTCTTATTTCCTTTTCAGATCTGTATATTGCCTTAGTACTGTTTGTCCTGTGCTGTTTGGTACATTTAAATCCAGGTTTGTGTAGATTTGCTTAAAAGATAAGACAACACGAAATCACCACAATATATGAAAAGCATTGCCACAATAATTGAAGAATTATCTCGCACACGAATCATATATTAAAAGATGTGATAATATAGACAAAAAATATTAAACCATTATCAGAACATTTGGAACAAAATATGAAAGAGGGAATTCCAAAATAAAAACTCAAAAACACAGCAATTCGTATCCAACACGAATCGAGACAGCATTATAAAGACAAAACAAATAAACAAAAATAAACAACAACGCCACAAAACTAAAGCATAGGCAGTGTGAACCACTACACAAGCTGAATATCCTCAGGAGCTCCGGAAGGGTAAGCATGATCTGTCTAAGCATGGCACCAAGTTCACTGCCAGTGAAACTCCGGTTTTGTCCGAGTCGATTGTTGTCAGTCAGGTAATAAACTATGGATCTACAAAAAAGACATCTTTCTCATCTGTAAAATAGAAATATTGCAGCGGTCTGTCAAATGGAAGAGACAACCGTAAATCTTCTAAATTGACACTTGCAACAATGACTAAACATATCCCTGATGTATAATTTTTAGACAGTAATTTGGCTCTTGACAAAATTGCTGTACAAACTACAGGCACGGCAATAGAAAACGAGTTGTAAAGTGAAGATGACATATGCCGGAGATTTGGGAATATCACAGCTCAAAAACGAGAAGTTCACAATTGGAAAGTCACCATCACGCCTGTCGTAAAGTTTTGTTTTCAGACGTCAAGAGTTGCAGTATAGAGGTATAGGTCCATGTATGATGCTGAAGATGGTTTATCGGTGGCCTCTTTAATTTGGAGTTCAGTTGGTAATATAAAATGAAGGTTTTTCTTAAATTGAGGATTGTTTAATGAAGGAACATCATCTATATAATGGAAGCTAGATTAAAGGACTTGACAGTGTTGTCTTTTTCTAGCCCTTTTGAACCTGGCTTCATACGAATACGAAAACAAATCTTCTAGAAATGGGACACTATAAATCCCCATAGGTATCCCCATTGTCTGCTGGAAAACTTGTCCTACAAATTCTACAAATATGTTATCAATCAAGGATTCCAGCATTGCTATGACATTCTCCTCTGTATACATTTGTTTGAATCTGTGTGATGTTTTAACGAATCAGGCCCCATCTTCACTTATCACTTGATGAGAATATCTTCTTTCACCCTTTTAGTATAGAATGAATGCTGCAGTCAATCCCAGAGTACTGATTACAGCCTATCATTTGGGAGCGTAGTATAGAGTATAGAAAAATCTAATGTTATGACCCTGTTGCAGTGGTTGAGTTTCTTTGAAGATAGATATTCATATAAGTCTTTTGAGTTTTTGAGAATCCACATGTGATTCTATCCACTTGTTGGGTATACTTAATCACTATAATAAATCTTTAGGTCATCTTTGACTGCAGTAAGTAATGAAGTTAAGAACTAAGTAAGGGGTTTTGTTATGCATTTGGCAGTAACAGCAATTATTTTCACCTCTTATGAAAACATTATCACAACAAATGAAACCATCGTTAAGAAAGCATTGTCATATAAAATGTCACAATCTATGGAAAATTATTTCGTACGCGAATCATTATCATTATATTTAAAATAATTATGACACCATATGAAATCATATTTCACAACATATCAGAATATCACCACAACATATGAAAAAATCTATTAAAACATATGAAAATATTACCATAACATACGAAATCGTGTTTTATTTCAAATTTTAAGGCACATATATATATCTATTTTCAGTTGCTAAATGAAACGGATATCTGCGACATTAAAATCGTAGATCCCCAAGCATTCTATAGTATTTTGAATCTAAAACAAAAAGCAACTCTTAAAATTACCGAATACCAAATGTTTATATTGATGTTGCGTTGCATGTGATCCGATTAAATCATGACTTAATATAAGCCCCTATATAAATATCTACGATTTCTAATCAAATTCACGTTTTAAGAACTTAATTGAATAAGAGTCTTGTTTCTATATTTATATCTACAGCAATGACTGCTTTCTCTACCAGTCCATTGGAGGTTACAACGGCAACAGATGCACTCGTGACACAAATAATGCCTTTTGTTACACCAACAATGCCATTTAAGACACCAATTATATATGCCGAGTCAGCAAAAATGCTTTCTGTGACATCAATAATATCTTCCGTGGACATGCCATCAATAATGCCTTCTATGACACAAACAATGCCCTCCTTGAAAAACGATGTCTGTCGTAACATCAACAATGCCTTCTGTAACACCTGGTCCAGGGATTGGTGAAATAAAAGTGACAACAAAAGTCCGAAACGATCAAAGGAAGAGACCAGTAAGGAAAATCCGTATAACATTCGACTAAATCAGGGAAACACAATCCAACACAGAACATTTTTGGCAAGCCGTCATATTCCCGACTTAGAACGGACATTTTAAAAATAAAATGGTGGGTTAAACCAGGTTTAATGATGCATCAACCTCCCGCTTATATGACGACTAACTATAACTTCTGTGTGCCCAGATTGTGTTAAATGTCAAAGCCATAATATTGTCAGGGGGCACTACACTATTTCAATACGCCAATATTTGACAGACTACGATAATAGTACTATAAAAAATAGTGCCTTATAATTTGTAGTGACTCCAGCCAATTGATACATGTTATAATCAGCAAGATCATAGAATATTTCCAGGTGAATGACACAGAGCAAAGAACAGTTAAGAAAACATGATTAAGTTGCGTAACAAGCTAGAACGGATAGAATGAAATACGACCAAATACCGAAAATTCTCTGTTGCGACTATGTACAAAATAAACCGGAACGTTTCAATTCAATTATATTTTCTTATTTGACATATTTTTGAAACCACGACAAATAATAATTGCAGTGTCAATTATAGTTCAGTAGCAATCGTTACATTCTTTTCGATGTTCAATCTTATATTTGTCTCATTTTAGAGAACTCATACCAATGATGTGTAACAAGCAACAATCAAATTGTGTTAATACAAAGGAATCAATACATAAGTATTTGTAATCAAACCAATTAATGATTAAGTTTGAACGCTATTTAACTGAAATCTAGATGTTTGTGAAATGTCAAAATTTATATTAAAAGTTATATTATAGTATCAAATATGATAAAAAATTATAAATCTTGATTGAAAACAGCAATACATGTCACATGGTGACTTCAAGATGAAGAACAACAATGCGTTGTTCCATTGCTTTGGTTTTACCATGTATTTGTAGAAATTTGGTCTCATTTACATTTACTCTATATCCCTTCATTGTTTATTTGTAGTAATATCATAACATTGATGACAATGAATGTAACTTTTAGCACAAAATTTTATTTTAATATAAGAATGAATTTACAGACTCGCTTTTCCAACACATTACAATCACTGAGGAAAAGTGGGTCGGGCTAATATAAAAACATGAATGATAATGCGTTAGTAACGTGAGCTGCAAATGTGGGATATAAGATTCCAAATGCTTACAATGATGAAAATCATCTTTTCAAACCTGTTAGCATCGAAGAATCCAGCAAGGTCTTCGACTAGATTTGAACCCCTGCTTTGTTGTCATTTATGGCAACACCGCTTGCACTTTGCAAAGCGCCATAGACCACGCAGCCACCTGGGCTATATAAAGGTAAGTGAGAACCGAACCGTCAATCCAAAACGAATACTCCAAGACAATGGCAACATCGGAAAAAACAAAAAAACAAAAAGCAAAAAAAAACAAAAAACAAAAAAAAAACAGAGACACAACTTTAGTTTTTGTAGCGTTTTTGTTCATTTGTGTTTATTTGTTTTGTCTTTGTCATACTGTCTCAATTCGTGTTGCTGTGAATTGCCGTGATTTTGGATTTATGATTTTAGAATTTCCCCTTTCCTGGTTCTTGCTTCGGTATTCGTTTGCCGATGTACACAAAGATGAACAACACGAACCAAATAAAAACATGGGTGAGATCAGGTGCACCAGTAGAGTAAGCATCTCCTGCTTCTTATAGGACACCGGCCGTGTTGAACATGTCAAATCTGAGAGAGGAAACAACAATTAAGCTTTAAAGGAAAGATCTGTTGTCATCTGGGAAACAGATATCCCATAGCGGTCCACAAGATGGTGATGTCGACCGTAAAACTTCTGGAGGGAGGACTTCAAGTTTTGGGTAACATACCCTTGTTGAAGTACCCTATTTGTGAGCAACCAGGCTCTATCAAAGAAGTCACTGTATCGAACACTGGCTCTTGAATAGCGAATGAGCTGGGAGATGTAAACTCCATATGCCGGCGCTGTTGGGATGTTGCTACAAAGAAAAGGAAAGTTTACTATTGGAAAGGTGAAGTCATCGCGTTTGTCGTACAGCTAAATTTGAAGTCTACCTCTGTTGTCAATTTCAAGATGAAGGTCAAGGAACGAGGCTGATGTAGAAGTGTCTGTGGTATCCTTAATTTCGAGCTCTTTTGGATAGATCAGATGAAGAAAATCACTAAAACGAGGGTTGTTTAGTGACAAAATATCATCTATATAACGGAAGCTAAATTTGACGGATTGGGCCAGTTTTTTTATCTTTGTTTTGAAGAAGCCCTTCGATAAATTCAGCCTCATAAGAGTGAAAACAAAAACAGATCGGCTAGGAGAGGCGCACAGTTTGTGCCCATAGGAATTCCGATAGTCTGTTGAAAAAAAGCCCTCCAAGCTGGACAGATATATTTTCAATCAGAAACTCATTTTATCACTTCTTCATCTGTTTATTTTTTCTCCGATTCGGAGTCATTTTTCACAAAATAGGCTTCTTCTCTACCTACAACAATGTACCTGTATCTTCGTTCAGCGTTCTCGTGTGAGAAACATCTATAAATTAAACCTTTCAGCCGAGTTTTTAGTTGGTCATGGGGAATAATAGTGTAAAGTGTGGAGAAGTCGAAAGTTTTAATGCTATTACAGTGTGATAATGATATAGAGTTTAAGATGTCAAGAAGATCTTTGTAAAAATATAGCTTTCGGTAACCAAGCATTCCTCCTCGTAGGATACATTGTGTCTACAGTGTACCACAGTACACGATGAACATTAAGTGGGTTAGAAATGCAAAGGTTGCAACATATAAGATACATATAGATATATAGATAATAGTTTTGCACACAGCTCTACATAATATGAATGATAATGCGTTGGTAACGTGAGCTGCAAAGGTATGATACACTATTCAGAATGTTAACAGTGATGAAAATCATTATTTAAGCCTGTTAGCATCGGGAAATATTGCAAGGTCTACGCCTGGATTTGAACCTCTGCTTTGTTGTCATCTATGGCACTATGTCCAGCGCCCAAACCAGCGGCCACTTTGGCTATATTAAAATATAGCTTTCGATAAACGTTGCATTCATCCTAGCAGGAAATCTAGATTTGTAACATAGTAACATAGTACACGAAGAACTTTAAGTGCGAAAGGAAATAGATAGAAGAAGGATAAGGTTGCAACAGATAACTTACATTAGGTATAAAGATAATAGTGATGCACACAACTCTAAATGATATGTATGATAATGTGTTGGTAACGTGAGCTGCAATACTCTTTTTTAACCAGTAAGCATCGGATAATCGAACAAGGTCTTCGGCTGGATTTGAACTCCTGCTTTGTTATTATTTATGCGACACCGCATTCACTATGTCAAGCACACTATACCACGCGGCCAACTAGGCTATATAAAAATATAGCTTTCGGTAACCTAGTCATTCCTCCCCCTATGAAATCTAGATTTGTAACATAGTACACGATGAACATTAGGTAGGAAGGAAATAGATGGAAGCAGGATAAGGTTGTATCAGATAAGATTTATAAGGTATATAGATAATAGAATTGGATATTGGATAATAGGATGTTAACAAGATACTCTGCTTGCATCAGTTAAATTAGCTTTGAGATCTAGTGACCTTAAAATTTCATATGCGTTCTAGTGCTGCTGACGAGGAATAAATTTCCGAAATGGCCATACAGCTCTTTAAAATTAATGAATGATAATGTGTTGGTAAGGTGAGCTGCAAAGGAAGAATGTATGATTCCGAATGCCAACAGTGATGAAAATCATCTTTTTAAACCTGTTAACATCGGAAAATCCAGCAAGGTTTTGGCTGGATTTTAATCCCTGCTTGTTGTCATCTATGGCAACACCGCCTGCACTATGTCCAGTGCCCTAGACCACTCGGCCACCTAGGCTATATAAAAACTCAAAGCTACATATAGCCTAGGTGGCCGAGTGTTCTTGTGCAGAACGAATGTCTTGCTGTGTAGCGTCGTTTGCCCACACAAGTAAGGAATGCTCACTTGACATATCTGGATCATGTGACGTCAAAATACTATCAGCAGACGGTGTGATATTTTTATCAAAATCGTTCAAAGGTAAGATTGTAATGCAACCTAGATGTAACAGATGATTTGAATGGTCAAATTTGACGGTAAAATTGACTACATCTACAATACAGATAGACAAAAGGTTTACATGAAATTGCTTAGCTACATCAGAATCACGTAAACCGTGCATTATCTGAATATCCAAGGGCATCAATTTTGATTTCGACATAAAAAAATATATCCGTTTACAAGCTCCGTTTATTTGCGCCAGTCAAATCTCTGATATTCAAGTAACAGAATACCGAAGTAACTGTTAATTTAGATTCTGCAAATGCGCATTTCGACAAATTATGTCTCTCCAGTGCAGATTACATCAAAACACTTAGAAATTAAGTGAAAACCGAACCCTCAATCTAAACAAATAATCCAGGGACAAAGGCAACATCGGAATCAACAAAGAAACAGAGATGACACAACATCAATACAGCAAAGAAAAGTGAAGACACATACACACACACAACGATGAACAACACGGACTCAATGAAAAACCATATGCGAGATCGGGTGCACCGGTAGAGTTAACATCTCCTGCTTCTTATAAGACACACGTCGTGTTGAACATGTCAAATCCGGTCGTAACAGATATCCAATGGCGGTGTCGATCGAGGGAGGACTTCAAGTTTTGAATATCATACCCTTGTTTAATTAGCCTATTTGTGAGCAACCGGGCTCTATCAAGGAAGTCACTGTATCGACCACAGGTTCTTGAATAGCAAATGAGATGGGAGATGTAAACTCCGTATACCGGCGCTGTTGGTATGTTGCTACAAAGAAAAGGGAAGTTGACTATTAGAAAGGTGAACTCATCACGTATCCATATTCCGAAATATGTTTAAAATCTGATAGAGAACAAATTAGTAAATAAACAAAGTATAAATAGAAAAGTAAAAATCAGCTAAGGACAGCGCTTTGTGACAGAGAGATACTCCTTAGTTTTGATATTGCAAATTTCCAAATGAAATCGGGCCAGCACCGAAGTACTGGCTACTGAGTTGGTGAAACCCTCGGGGACTAACAGTCAACCAGCAGGGGCATCGACCCAGTGGTAATAAATAACAAAATACCGAAGTAACTATTAATTTAGATTCTGCATATACATTTCGACAATTTATGTCTCTTCAGTGCAAATCAAAGCAAAACATTTGGAAATCCATGAACCGAAATATGTGTAAAAGCTGATAGAGAACCAATTACCAGTAGGGCCTAAATATTTAAGCCAAACTCAGCAAAGGACAGAGCTTTACGGGAGGGAGATACTCCTTAGTTTGAAACAAACTTTTTTGAATTTCGATATTGCAAGTTTCCACATAAAATCTGTTTTCGAGCCAGCACCGAAGTAACGGATACTAAGTTGCTGAATACCCTCGGGGACTAATAGTCCAACAGCAGAGGCATCGGCCCAGTGGTAATAAATAACAAAATACCGAAGTTACTGTAAAATTATTTTCTGCATATGCGCATTTCGACATCTTCTGTCGCTTCAGGGCAGATAAAATTTAAACATCTGGATATCCATATACCGAAATATGTTCAAAAGTTGATAGAGAACAAATTACCAATAGGGCCTAAATTGTAAAGCCAAACTCAGCTAAGGACAGAGTTTTACGAGAGGGAGATTCTCCTTAGTTTTGAACAAAATTTTGCCAGTTTCCAAATAAAATCAATCTTCGGTCCAGCACCGAAGTAGACGGACAAAGACAAAAAGAACATCCTTTCATTCCAAAACACAGGTACCGAATGTGTAAGCGTATGGTACAGATACAGCAAAGATGTAACATTACATGTATCACTGAGATGCCGGTAACAATATCACTAAATAAAAATGCCGTTTTTTATTTAGTATAATTTGATAGCAACAAGGGTTGTATAATGGTTTGTTATCCAAAATTATTTATTTTCTTTTCCATTGTAATTGTGATATCTTTCATATCCTTAAATATTAACTATCATTGTTATTTTCAGAATTTGCGTTATAATTTCAGTACTTTATTGTAGGTTGTTGTCACGGATGGGACAGTTTAGGGACCACTGCTATTTATTTTCAAACAAAAGCATGCTTTGGAACGAATCTGAAGAAAGGTCTAATTATCAATGATTTAAAAAAAAAAATAACGTTTTGTATCTTCTACATTGGCGCGTTTATTAATTAGGTTATGTGACTAATGGCTTTGTTATCATTTGGCGTCAGACGTCCTTTAGCTTTTTACATTCTGAGCATCTTCTCTGAAAATATTTATGCAAATTTTATGAACCATACAGGAATATTTTTATGATCTTTAATAACATTTGCTCATTTCATCTAAAAACGACAGCAACATAAACCTAGCAGTGCGTTTCTTGTATACACATAGGACTCGAAAACATATTTTTTTTATCTTCCTTATAGGCCTTTTCGAAAATTATTTTGTCCCAACTTCGATGTCGGCATTTAAATACAATAAAACAGCTCCGATATTCAAACAAACATCAGATCTATGGCTATACATTGTACACGATTTAACACGTCTTGTGCTGAACACAGTTCATAACACTGTTCATATTTGGATTACTTACTAACTTAAGTCAACTCGTGTCATCAGACTATATGCGAGTGATTATAATTGTAAGTAAAGATTGTTCGTACCTCTCCTTGACGAGAGAATTCCAATCCAGGAAAAGATAAAAACACTTTACGGAAAGGTACATGAATATACGTACCGATGCTATTTAAACCAGACTTGACTGGATCAATGGATGATAAAAATATATTGAGACTGTTGTAAATTGGCGCAGGTACAGATGGGCAAAGCGACGAATAAATTCTCTAACGTGAGATATGAACCAAATATTGTAATAACTTCTTTAAAAAAGCATCTGACAGGGAATCATTAAAGCAGACATCTAGTAATAATAGGGTCTGTAAGTCTCGTTCAATTTTGGAACTTCCGGGTACATAATCTGTACCCGGAAGTTGTATTTTAAACAAAAACTTATGACGTTTCAAGCAAAACAATTTAACGTCATAATCCTGCAACGTTATATTTTGGCGGGAAACGTTTTCCAATACATATGTATCAGTTTTATCGTGATTTCTCGCTGTCAAATGACGAGACTTACAGACCCTATTGATTTAATCAGTCGGTTTCTTTTATTGCTTAGATGCATTTTGTCAGATGAGCAATAAAACTCACATTGATTGATTAACATACTCCCTCCTTATATGCTAAAATAGTCATTATTCAATGTATATCTAATATATAGCAAAGCAGTATATATTTAAAACGTTTTACATACGTACAAAAAGCCATTAAAACACTCAGATTAACACAAATTTAAGTTGAAAAATAAGCATGAGATTTTA
The DNA here is from genome assembly GCA_002080025.1 of Modiolus philippinarum. NCBI lineage: Eukaryota > Metazoa > Mollusca > Bivalvia > Mytilida > Modiolidae > Modiolus > Modiolus philippinarum. The sequence continues at coordinate 33,742 of MJUU01058671.1, read as the reverse complement.
AGATCACATTTTTCACCAGATTAACATGTTTACAGCAGCTACACTTACACGAAAAAAAAATAATAACAAAAACATTTATACGTGCTAGCTGAACCTTTGAATTATTTTTTATGGCTTGATGACTTTCTTGCATTATTTAATAAATTAATATACTGAGCAATGATTTGTCTCTTGTACATTTTCAATGCATTCTTTTTTTTAATTATTTAGATGAATTTTGGCTTTTCTATTTAGACCATCTTGGTTATTTGTTCTCCATCAGATTTTACACGTTTTGGTTAAATTGACTTCCAAATGTTTTGGTTTTATCTGCACTGATGAGACATAAGTTGTCGAAATGCGCATATGCAGAAAATAAATTAACAGTAACTTCGGTATTTTGTTATTTGTTATTAATTGTAACTTTTTAGGGGGTTCGCTACTATTTTTAGTTAGAAAATTAAAAAGGACGTAATTTAAGTAAAAAAATTGATAGGTTGATGATCTCGTTTTTGAGCTTTAAGTGATTGAAAATTTGGCGGGAAACTTAACTCATCTGATTTTTCATAGGATTAACTTTAGCAAGGTTTGACAATGATTGAATGTGACTGAATAAATAGGATTCAACGATTTTTTTTACAGAATACTCAAAAAGATGTATAAAATGAAATTATGGAAAAAAATAAAGGGGTCAATGGGCAAAACATCATAATGCTTTTAAATGGATAAAACCCGAGGATTCCGAAAATCTGACAGGAATCCCAAAATGTGAGGAGCAAACCTCCTTAACAGTTTCACTTTGTAAAGTGCGGTTTAATGAGATCATTATCATAGAAGAAAAAAATGTATGTGACTGTTGAAATAGTAAATATTAATGTAGTAAACAGTATTCATTTAAGTACAATAGTGAATTTTCTTTTTCGGTAGTCGTATCTGTTGTTTTTTTTTTAATTTGCAGATAGTTGACTTGTTGAATATATATTTGCGTCATTACATTTTAGAAAGAATGTGTACAAAGAGGTGGACATCTTGTTAAGATTGAAAGCAAAGAAGAAAACGACTGGATTAAAGGTAAAAAAACATGATGTATTACTCTGTTTAATTGGCATGACTGGTCACGGGTCAATTATACCGTGATTATTCGTTTAACACTTACCTACAAGACCGAGAAAATTAAGCCACGCCCAACCTGTTCAATAAATTTGAGTAATAGAATGTCATGTTTTATACATGAAAACAAAAAGGACGTTGAAAAAAATCTCGCTTCATAGGTAAATGAATCTTTAAGCTCAATTTAGAACGTTATATTTGTTTGGTCTTTTCTTAAATTGCATTACAATGATATCATTATCAATGGTCTGTATGTCTTTCAATTATTCATTATCAATTTTTTTCTTCAATATACTCATAGGAGGATCGATTGGACATTTTTAATAAATTGCAATTTGTGTCCTTAAAATTCAAAAGGATAATCGAAGACCCCGATGATGAATAGGCATTGTCCTTTCGCCATGACAACTATGTTATCGTACTTCCTGACAAGGCACAGAACGAATGATTGATCGGTTGATTGATATTGGGTTTCACGTGACTTTCAGCAGTATTTCAGCTATCTCATGACGGTCAGTTCTAGTGGTGGAGGAAGCCAGAGTGCCCGGAGAGAACCACCGACCTTGGGCAGGTAAATGACATACATTATCACTTATAATTGTAAGTCGAGTGCACCCTTTTTGTAATGTACAAAGTAGAGCGCGAACTCACACCGCAATCGTGATAGACTACAATGGTTGTATAGGTAGAAGAACTACCTTGACCACTCGGCCACCCAGGTCCCCGGCACATATCCACATCACATTCATCTGTCAGATGCACCACGTACATTGATGCTTAATGAAGCGGATGACTATTGGTTATTCATTTTGCAACTCAACTTTCAAACTATCAACCATACCAAAGGAAGATATCCTATTATAGTAAGCAATCACAAAACAGTATTGTTTTCTTTTGGTATTAATTAAGGTGTAGAAAACAAGAGCCTGCCTTGTATCTTCTTGGTACCTAAGTTATATAAAAGCCCTTACAAACAGAAAAACATTGCTGAGTCTGCCATATGAACAACAAAACCTTTTCTAAGCTTGTGACTTAATTAGCTACTGCAGTCAAAGATGACAATAAGATATAAATCGACAAAGTTTACTGAACAAGTAGGATGAATCAGATGTTGAAGTATGATGAATCAGATGTTGTTTCTCAAAACTTAGAAAAACGTTCAAATCTTCAAATGAACTTAATCATTGCAACAGTTCAGTGTTAACAAAATTGTTTTTTTTTCTTTACTGTATACTACTCCCCAAGTGATATATTAAAGTCAGTACATTCGCGATTTAGTCCCTTAGTACTTAAAGTTTTAATTGATAACATATTTGTAGAATTATGTTTACTGCTAAACAAAAATGTGTAAAGATTTTTACACAGTTGTTTATTTTTAGTCATGTGGAATAAATGGTTCACCTAATTTTATTATGTATTTAAGCTCTTCTTGAAACTTACTTATATAAATGGGCTGATATTTCCACCAAGTCTCAATATAAATGCTGTTGTTTTCAAAATGTAAGCGGCAAGTCTGTACCCTATTCCATCAAAAATTTTGTGACAAAATGCCAAAAGATTCTCTTTAAATTTCAGTATCCTACTTAAGCTGTTTCCAATATCTACGGTGTTTCGCTACATCAATGTGTATCTGAAATAAAAAAAAAAACAAGTTAAAATTCTTGTCGAAGTGCGTTAACGGCAAGAATATGTACCCATGTCACATTAAACATAAAACAACGAACACTAAAAATAAAAGATAGAGATAGGGATTGCCCTAGGTCTTCAGCATTGTTGTCTTAGCCGTGGAATACAAGCAAGGGGCGGATACGGTCTGAAGTAAATTAAATTTCACGCTCCCCATATTAAATGCCAAATCATAAATGATAATTCCATTTTATTTTGAACCAGAAATACTTAGGGTTCACAATGTAAGTTGAGTAACGACCTGTTGTCCAAGTAAAGAATCTATTACTGTTAGAGTGTTATAGTGCTGATGATGATGAACTAATTTCCGAAATGGCCCTATATTGCAGTTGGTGTTAACATATGTGTTATGACCTCATGTTCATTTACTCTGTATCCTTTCGTAAAATATATTATACTGAATTTATTTTTCATTGACATAACTGGAAGAAAAAACATTGGAATTCAAGGAATACAGAATACAAAATACTGACTTATTATAATCACATTAACAGAATCAGTGATAAACAATCCATAAATTGTTAAGATTTATTCGAAAAAAAACAGCCTCTTGAGTCGGCAAAGAAAGCTTAATTTTCTGTTTCTCCGATCTGCCCTCTATTCTAGATGCAATCCAAATTTATCTTTTCTCAGTTAATGAATAATTAAATACCGAACTTACAGTCAATTTATTTTCTGCATATGCGCATTTCGACAACTTATGTCTCCTCAGTGCAGATAAAATCTAAATGTTTGGAAGACCATAAAAACAAAGATGTGTAAAAACTGATAGAGAACAAACAACCAATATGATCTAAATATAAAGCCAAAATCAGCTAAGGACCGAGCTTTGCATGAGGGAGATACCCCTTATTTTTCCATAAAATTTACAAAAATTTAGATATTGTAAGGTTCCAAATAGAATCGGCTTTCGGGTCAGCACCGTAGTACTGACTACTGGGCTGGTGATTTACTTATTGACGTCCTAATAAAGCCAAATATTTGCTCAATGAATGGGAAACTCTAGATAATATATAAACAAATTTATAGAAAAAGGGAATCGTCAGGAGATCTGGATTGGATTGAGTGACAATGAATTGGAAGGAAAATGGAAGTGGATTGCTGATGATTCTGTGGTGGATACAGGATTTCAAGACTGGCTTCAAGGCGAACCATCAGGAGGAACGATCCATAACTGTGGTCAGATTTGGTATAACGAAGATTTGAAGTATTACGGCTGGGATGATGCACATTGCTTAAAGACTATCAGTACGGGATTTGTATGCAAAAAGAAGGTTGTATGTTTGAAATTTTTTTTTTTGGTCAATATTTCAAATAGAGTTTGAAATATATGTATTATCAATGATAAGATTACAGATCTATTTAATTTCTTATGTTTGATTTTTTTTAAGATTTACTACTTCTTTAATTTGCTTAGATAATCAATTATAAGCAGACTGTAGTTCCAAAAAAAGAAAGAAAAATCATTGAATTTATCTTTTTGCTACAGAGCATTTAACAGTGTTCCAACATACCATGTTTTGCAAATTATTTTTTACGGTTTTGGTCATGTTCTGTAACTTTCATAAAAGGATTTGATTATTTACCAACAGTGGATTTTTCATGTATGATTATATATTACAATAATATCATTACAGATTCCCCTGCTTGTGTAACTCATAAACGTTTGTCTAAAAATAATTTTCTCAAGTCAGTTTGGTCATAATCGGTTCCATGATGATTTCGAAAGTGTTTCTACGACACAACTTTTTAAAGACCCCCCCCCCCANCCAACAAAATATGAAGATAATTATTATGAGCCCCCTTCTAAGGTATTGTAACGAAATTAAGTAAAATTTTAAAGATTTTGGCAAACAATATGTGTTTAATGTGTTAACAAAGTTTCCAACAACGTTGTTATCATTTGAAAGCAATAATTATGTCCAACAAAGCGAATTCGCCAAGTCTAACATTTTCAGACGTACCAATTGTGACGAGAAAAAAATCATTGACCAAACTATATAAAGAGGATACAGAAATGCACAAAACTGCACCTTAAGAATCACATTGCCATCAAGTATTTGTATAGGCAACAGGCATATAGCTGGAAGTCGAAACAATCCTAAACTTTTTTATGGCGAGGTTTTTTTTAATTTTTTTTATTTATTTATTTTTTTTTTATTTTTTTTTGTCATTGTCCTTGGATTGTTCGTTTTGGATTGACGGTTCGGTTCTCACTTAAAATCAGTAGTAGAACACTTACTAGATGCCGAAATAAAACGGTGTTTGAAGGAGTTTTTGTTAAGCTTATGAATCTAGTACATGGTAGGCAAGGTGTTATTTTTAGGTGGAACTTTAAGCATTTCTGTATCCTTATAATGTTGTTGGGTTAACGTTTTTTCGTCCGAATTGGTACGTTTGAAAGTGTCTGAGTTGTCCATTTCGTTTTGTTGGACATCGATATAATATTTCTTTCAAACGATAGCAACGTTGTTGGAAGCCTTGTCAACTGGTGCAAACACAAATTTTTGACCAAGATCCTTCAATATTGACTAAATTCTATTTACAGACAGCTTAGGAGGTGACTCAATATAATTATCTTTATAAAAATCTATTCTGTTGGTGACCTTAGTAATAATTTTATCTTTAAACACATTTAGAGCATGTTTGTCTGCACTTTCTCGTTTGCATCATTTTTTACAATAATTTGTAACTGCGTCTTTAATTTTAACAAAAAAAACTTGCCAGTTATTTTTAGAAGGTGGGCGATATTTAGGCCCTTTTCAAAAGAATTTTCGAACTTCTTTATCTTCATTGATGTTAAGATTCCCCGCTATGTTGACATCAATAGCTTTTCAACATTTAATTTGGTACTGTTTGAGGGTTATAGAAGTAACATGTACCATGGACTTTAATTGGTTTTGTCTCGGGGCTAGGAAATGACATTAAGCCAATCAGCTACCTTACAGATCTTTCACAAAACATATTCCTCACTGACCGTGTGACAGGTGCATTAACAGAGCACCTGATGTTCCGGAGCACCTGATGTCACTCTGAGTTTCACTGGAGTTCACACTGTAAGTGCCTTTGTTTTGAATGTTGTGATTTCTATTTCTGTGCTTTGTGTCTGTCTAACGTTATTGTTTTAAGTCTGGCGTCATTGTTTTCTATGTTCCCGTTTTGGTCATGTCTTTGGACTTCGATTTTTGTGGATTTCCCTCCTTCTGGTCCTTCGGTATTCTACTGCCGTTGTTTTAAATATATGTAGCTGCTTTAAATTGCAATGTCCACATTTACTTAATTTGCAAATACATTCCACTGTTAAAGATATAACATTCTAATTCTTTGCACATTAAATTGTCTCACGTATTACACAGCTATTACATCTACCTGTCAATTAGGAATAGGCGTGTCTTTTAGAGATGGCGTTGAAAAATTTATTACTCACGTGATAACACTGATTTTGAAGCACAGGAAGCTGTATCAAATCAAATGCCAATCTCCAAAGGGAGATTGACAAAACGTTAGTCCAATCTATAGTTGTACAATGGCAGTAGAATTCCGAAGGAACAAAGCACAAGATTACATAAATCAAAGTCCAGAGACAAGGCAAAATCAAGAACACCAGTAGACGGAAGACCAAAGACACTACATGCCCTAACCCTTACCTACCTAACCCTAACACAAAAAACTAAAGCACTAACAATGTGAACTCTCAAAAAACAGAGAGACATCAGGTGCTCCGGAAGGGTAAGCATGTCCTGCTCTGTATACAGCACCCGTAAATATTGCATTGTATAATTATAGGTTTTATTATGAGTGAGGCGTGTATATCGCTTGTTATTTAATTTCACAATAATAAATAACGAGCTTCAGCGAGTTAGTTATTGTTTGTAATTAAATAGCGAGGGTTGATAAAAAGCGATATACAAGCCTCACGAGATGTGAAACCTATTCTCTTATGATAAATTTCATTTGTAAACTCTTCTGTGGTGTTCTCCGAATTATATTAAGTTGGGAGAATTTAGTTTGTTGTGTTTGTGAATACATTGAATATTGATTATGTACTTTAAGGTTAGTGAGGACACCTGACCCCAAAAATAATTCCGAATTCAAAATGGCTATTTTTTTTAATATATTATTGTTTTGAATATATATATCCTTTCTTTGGTATAAATATTGGACCATCTTTCAAGACGTTTTTCTGAGATAAATGGAGTCAAAGTCTCCCTGAATAATGGTCCAAATTCCCATTTACCCACTTTTGACCATGAAAAAACCAATTGTACATTGTTTTTGCAAAAAGAGTGTTTGGATTATAAGTCTTAAAGGTATTTCTTAAAAAAAAAATATCCACTTCTGTCAATTATTTTTGCTAAGATTCCCAAGTATGTGCACAATGAGGTTAGATTTTTTATCGCCTTTTGCCCCCTGGAGGGACATAAAAAGTGAAATTCAGAAAAACTTCCGAATTCAAAATTTCATTGTTTTTACTTAAATATATACCTTTATACGATATCTTCAAAATATAAGAAAATCTGTATAGCAAACCAGGCTTTTAAGAGACCTACAAGCATTTAAAGTTGACAACATTGCCCTCCTCCCCTCAAAAAATTTTGCCGTTACTAGAACAAAAACCGGAAGTGATGTCACCGGCTGTGCTTGTAGCACAAATACCAAACTTAAATAGTCATATGACTGTATACAGTCTTCACTTGACTAGAACAGGAAGTTGTAGGTTACATGTACATATGTCAAACCGGAATTGGATACTTTCTTACCTACTGTTAATCATAAATACAAAAGTTTCATCTACAAATTCAAATTTTGTGATGTATTGTATGATAGTTCGACTCGTGACCCCACATGAGTCCTATGGAGAGATAAAAGAGCGCGCATGCGGGACCAGAAGTAGTTTGTATTTCAAATTGGCCACCGTTTTGACCGGAATGACCTATTATGCTGTATAAAGATATATTTTGGATGGCGTTGACTAAATGAATGAGTTGATATTTCTCAAATTTTCCTGTTCCAAACTTCTAGGGAGTGATCTTTATAAAACGAAAATCAGCGGGTGCTTGTTCTGGCAACATTTCCATCACGTCTGCGTTAATTGTTTAGAAGGAGAGGACTGATATTGTTGTTCTAGGGTGAATTCTCTCTTCTCACAATTTTGAAGTTTTATTTTATCATTTTCTCCACTTTTCTTATCCCTTTGTGTGTACAATTTACTTTTTTCACTACTTTATCTTTATTTGATTTAATTTTTATCAAAGTTATTTTCCTTTTTTCAGCAATTTTACTGTGTTTATTTATTATTATTTTTTCCCTTTTTCTCCCCTTCAATGAAGATTATTTCCATGTTTCATCATATAGGAAGGAATTTGATTTTTTCCTGCCATTTTGGTAACGGTCGCCATTTTGACATTTTAAAGACCAAAACTCGTATCTACACATGCTAAGTAACCTTCCTGTCAAATTTCAGTCATTTTGGAGCAATTTGAAAATTTCCCGTCATGTTCTGTTCCCATAGCAACGGTCGCTATTTTGATGTTTTTAAAACCAATGTTCGTTTCTACACATGGTCAGTAACATTCCTGATAAATTTCATTCCATTCTGAACATTTCTATTTTTCCCGCTAATTTTATTGTTTAATCACGTGACAGCTGTCCTCACTAACCTTAAACTTATCCTTATAATGAACGTAAAGTCTTAAAATAAATTTTCCCGTATATAAAGTAGAAACTATAAACAACGATACGTGTTGTAGATGTAGTAACTATCTTGCATTATGCGCACATGTACACAACAATCAATAACAATAATAAGTACATGGTTCCATGCTTGTGACAAACCTTGGTATCTTTTCAGAAAGCTCGGTTGAATTGTAATTACAGTTTTAGACATTTATAATAAAATCAATATTTGCTTGTCAGTTGAGTGAAAATGTTCCGATTTATTTGTATCTGAGGTAACTGATTCCGATGTCAGTTTCCACGCGTCAATAATCTCAATATACATTACATCAACGCAGGAAGGTTGCTTATTTTTAGCAATAAAATAATATATTTTAAGTGGCCAAATCCTATTCAGCTGTTTCGGGAGACTGAATTAGTATGTGTGTACACACGAAGCTCATCTTCTTTCCAATAAATAAAAAAATAATATTGACGACATAATTGAATGAGCATGGAATCAAAAATAAAAAAAAAATTTCCATGACGTGTTTTTAACCTGATGTGTGACCTCAAGAGTAACCAATGAAAATGCGGCTGAAAAGTTATCTAATCGCATGAAAGGCGAATGAAATGATAGCATGAAAGTTGTCACTAAGTGATACGAAAAATTATCTTATCGTGTAAGAAATGGATATTGCTGCTACATCATAAGAGAATATTTGATATGCCATTGCGGCGTATAGGTTGTTTAAAATATGAAAAAGGAAGGAAATGGGGTAAATGTCAAGGAGACAACATCCCTTACATACATTTAGATTAGTCTCAAATACATCTACTACTTATCTTAGCTTTTTACATTTAAATGTGTTACATAATTTCAATGATACCATGGATATCAATGTACATGTATATTAAATTTCAACGAAATAACTAGAGTAGTTCAAACCAGCAATGTTGATTCACAGTTATTTTTTATTCAACAAAATAAAGGGATATGGAGTAAATGTAAATGGGACAAAATCCCTATAACAAGAATAATCTAGTTGACTGTTTTTTTCCCGATTCCACTTAAGTGGACATAGATCTCATAACTTATTGATCAATCATACGATTACATAGACCTTTTTATATTTCTACTGAAAACACTTCATTAAGATTTTCAGTTCATCCAGTTCAGTTTCCAAATGAATTTGTATCTTCATATTTTTCACAGAGCAACTTATCACTTTGTTTTGTTTTTGTAGCTGTGATGATGTCAGTGGATAAAACGTGTATTTCATTGTCAACTTTCATGAGAAATTATAAATAGAGGTCATCAGCTATGTTACATGCATTTTACTCGAGATCATCAGCTATATAACCGCATTTTCAGAGTGATCATCAATGTGTATTTCATGAAAAATTATCGATTGAGATCATCAACTATGTAATATACATTTTCTAGAGATCATCAGCCATATAACCGACATTTCCAGAGTGAGCATCGGCTATGTAACCTTTCACATCTCCAGGAGATCACCAGATATGTATCCTACATTTCCATACAAAGGATCAGCTATATGCCCTTCATATCGATGACGAACATCGATGTAACATTCTACACTTCCAGAGAGATTATCAGATGCAAAACGTACATTTCCATGGAACAACGGCAGTAGAATACCGAAGGAACAAGGGAAGCGAAGACTACAAAATCAAAATCCAAATCAAAATCCGAAGACATGGCAAAAATGGCAACAGAGGAAAACAAAGACAAAACAAGGACATGAGACAGCTACAAACACGGGAATAAAAAGACGACATTAAAAACTAAGGCACTCATAGTGTGAACTCCCATGAAATTCGGGAGTGACATCAGGTGCATGGAAATAATGAGTTGTGTAACATACATTTCTATATTTGTTTATTTCACTCAATTCATTTAATGAACTAGTATGATAAGTGACACTTCAATTAAGGTAAGTGAGAACCGAACCATCATTAAAAAAAAACAAAAATTCCTTGACAATGGTGACATTAAATAACAAAATACCGAAGTTACTGTTAATTTATTTCCTGTCATGCGTATTTCGACAACTTATGTCTCATCAGTGAAAATCATTCCAAAACATTTGGAGGTCAATCGAAAAACTTGTAAATGCTGATAGAATACCAATAACACCAATTGAAGAAAAAAAAATATAAGCTTTGTTCCATTTCTAGGTTTGACCATGTATTTTTAAAGACTTTGTCTCATATACATTTACCCATATCCTTTCATTGTTTTTTTACGATAGAAGGTCGGTTTCCCGTAATTTTTCTAAATTTTACCATTTCACAAATATGAAATTTCACAAACTTAAATTAACTGGCTGCTATTCCCTAATTCAAGTGGAAATTTGATGCATCCAATCAATAAACAGAAGATTGATAGGACCTTGTATTCTATCGAATTAAAGTGTAAGAAATTTCGTCTTTTCTCAAGCTGAGCGTAGCAAAACGACAGGAAAAGGTGTAGAATTTCTTACACAAGTATAAGATATCCCGATCATGAACTTTGATCGACTGTAAGTTCCTTTTCCTTCCATAAAATACAACAAACATCTGGAAAACGTTGTCGCCACTTCGTTGTACCTTTCATTGTGACGTAAGGTGTCAGGTGTTGACGTTAAGTCATGGTCACGATGGTTGTATCACAAAAATGAACACTTATCGTTGGCCATTTAGGAAGACATCGATCTCACATGGTTCATCTCCTGCTGTAAGCCACGATTTACGAACAAAAAACAGGACATACCTACAATTATCGAAAATTGCAATCACATGCCACAATCCTAAAAGAACTGCAAAAGAGACAAAAATATATTTTATTCTTCACGTTGAAATTTCGTCCTATTTTCCGCTCTTTTTCTGACATTTCTGTGTCATGCTTACAAACAATCCCTACCCATTCTAGATAACAAGCAAATAAGATTTTGGAAACGGTACATTTTTACATGTTTTTTGTGAAATAATCCGTAACACAGAAAAAAGTTTTGTAGACGATTTCAATGTATCACATAAAAACTTTCTATTTGACACATAAAAGAAGAGGCTGTCAAGATAAATACTGTTCCCCGACTAATATATACATAATGTAACATATAAAGCATACGTTATTGTCAATTGTCATGAATATTGCAAAATAAACTCAATGAAAAATGGAAATAAATATTCATTTAATTGCAAAATACCAAAAGTAAAAAATTTTGCAAATACATTTTTGTCAACAATGAAATCAACTCGACAAAGTTTTAGAGATGTTAATTTAAAAAATTTCTAATAGTAAACCATCGAATTTATCATTTTATATTAACAAGTAGACAAAAAAAAAACAAAAAAAAACAAAAAACAAAAACAAAACAAAAAGAAAAAACAAAGAACAAAACAAAACAAAACATAACAAAACAACTAAATCAAAACGACACAAAAATCAAAACAAAACAAAAAACCAAAGAACAAAAACAAAAAACAAAACAAAGCAAAAACAAAAACAAAAAAACACACACACATAAAAGACAACTTAATTATTCACATAGTTTCACAACAACTTATACAGGACAGATGAAAATGTGGATTTGAGAAATTTTCGCAGTTCTGACATAATTTATCAATCCATGACAACTGAAGTCATTGGTTTCATTTAAAATGTATCACTTCGTTTATCATAAGGCATATAAATTGATATGTGAAATAACTTTTTTATATATTAATTTAGTTAAATGTGCTATCAGTACAATTTTTTCCACGTTATCCTTTTTTTTATTTGTTCAGAATTGTAAAAATTGAAATACTATAGTAAGTGTGAATTTATTTTCTGGATATAGCCATTTCGACAACTTATGTCTCTCCTGTACACATCTTACCAAACTATTTGGAAAACTAAAAACCCAAACAATTTGTAAATTATGATACAAAACAAAATATCAAAAAGATTTTGCAAGAAAGCCAAAATCAGCTAAGGGCAGAGCTATACAAGATGGAGATAACCTCTCTAGTTTTAAACGATATTTTAAAAATTTATATACTGCAAGCGTCCAGATAAAATCGGTTAAGGGGTAGTACGGACTACTGGGTAAAAGAGCTGTTTAACTAAAAGTCATCCTGAAAGATTGGTCATTGGCAAGTCTTTCTCTCTTTGTCTTTTTTGATCGATCCTGAAAGATTGGTCATTGGCAATCTCTTTGTCTTTCTCGATCGATCTATTAAGGCATCAGACGTTTTGCGAAATGAAAAAGCCACAATTTTTAACTTTTTACTTTAAAATTTTTTTTCCATGATCCAACTAAAAATGACAGAATTGTAAAAGTGAAGCGTTTCAGAGCAAAATTAAACGATTAAATGCTGCTCGTACGGTAAACAAACTTTGCTATATAAATTGTTGTAGACGACGTCCATATAAAAATACTCGACAGACACTGGAACTGGCTGGAAATATGCCTTGTATTTGAGCATATTTTTCAGTTGTTTAGATAACCTTGCCAGACATGGAATTCTTAATTTGTCTTTAGGGTTGTAAAAAACAAAGCCATTTTTTAGCTCATCTAGCTTTAGCCGGTGTGTTTTACTCTCTAACTTGGTTTCCGTTGTTCGTCGACCATTCGTCGTATTTTTTTCATTCATAGGTCTTCTACACTGACACCACCGGTCCGATTGGAACAAATCTTGGTCACAATGGTCCTTTATAAATTGAATCAATCAGGGATGCACCCAATCCGAGATGTTCGCCTGAGAGGACACAGTTTTACATTGAAACATATAGGTAATGCATTCAAAAATCTACAATAAATGTATTTGCACAATTGGAACTAGTCATTGGGAACATAGTTTAACATTGGACCCATTCAAAAACACTCGAGGATTGGATTTTCTCTGAAACAAATAGTCAAATACAAACCAAACTAACTGGCGATAGTCCTTAGATGCTCAATTTGATAAAAGGTATCCAATAGGTCAATACCTTATCCAATATTGCTGCCAAAGATTAATATAGTTTTTCATAGACTCAAAAAGAAAAAAAATCCACAAGGCATACCGTGGAAGTACTTTTATTCGTTCACATCAATTTTCATGGTTTTTAGGAGAATTACTATTTCATGGGTACTTATCCGAAATCGAAAAATTGCTGTGAAATCGCCAGAAAAAAATAAAACCTCAATGACTTAATGAGGAAAACTTCAATACAAAACAATAACATATACCGAGCCTGCAGTAAATTAATTTCTGCATATGACCATTCCGACAACATATATCTCTTCAGTGCAGCTTAAATCAAAACTTTGTAAATCGAAAGATGTCAATTATTCAAAAGGATCTATATTGATATGCAAAGCCAGCTAGGGAGTTTTGTATGATGGAGATACCCCTCAGTAAAGACATTTCTAATTAAGATGCCGAAGGAGGAAAACTGTAGTAATTAGAACGCGACTTTTTAAGAGAAATTGTCCTGAAGAACAACAATAATACATCTACCCTGCTTTGAATTTAAACCGCTTATGTAAAACTAATGGACAATGAAATTTTATGAAATATTGATGTAATCTTGAGATTATATAATATCGTTTTTTCTTGATGTTTTTTTGATTTATTATATTAACTTTCACAGGTCTCTGAAATATATTATATTCACTACAACACGACATGTGATACTTATTGTACAATTAAAATCTCATGCACACATATTGCTGCTGATATGAGGTGGAATATATAACAGTAAAGGCACCATGTAATGTCAAAGAGCACTAATTCTCGTGATCAATCGATAACAGGGTCAAGCATTATGTAATTCGTTTTTCCACAAAAGCACATGCAGCGTAAGATGAATATAGTTACCATAACGAGAACTAGTTGATTATGAAATTTCTCACATCGAGTTAAATAAATTTTGCAAATGTTTGAAAGCGAGGCTTACCGAGCATTTAAACATTTGAAAATTTATTTAACGAGACGTGAGAAAATTTCATAATTAACATGTTTAAGTTGTGGAATGTATTAAATATTTCATCAAATTTTGTCAATGTAAGCAATCAAATTTTGAAAAGAATAGTGGTAGTCAGCTTGCAACATTTTCTAATGCATGGCGGTGACTGAGATAAGCGAAATTCAGATACAATTTTAGATATCTGACACTGCACGAAATGATACATTTATTTGAAAATTAAATGCATCTTATATGAACATTAAATTTCAAATTTAGAAATATAATATAGTTTATTTCTCTTGAAAACTTCTCATTTACTTTAAGTTTACATTAGGTTTAATTTTACAATTAAATTCCCAAATTTACACCCCATTTAATGTCAAGTTTAAATTTGTTTAAACTTCAGGTTTAATACATATTAAACTTGTATAAACTACAAATTTAATTTCTGATTTAAGATATTTTAAATTTGTATAAACTAGAAATTTATTTTTGATTTAATATATATTAAATTTATATAAACTAGAAATTTATTTTTGATTTAATATATATTAAATCTGAATAAATTAAAATTTTAATTGACTAATTTTTTCCATTAAATCTGTTTAAACTAGTAGAATAATTAAGTTTAATGAGCAGTAAATTCTTATAAACTTGTAATATACATTGGTTTAAACCTTAATTTATCAGTATTTAATATGTGTAAACTGCAGTAAACTACAAATTAAATGGCAACTGGAAATGTGAGTATTTTCAAAGCCATCGATGGGTGTCAACATATGGGAACAACACCAGATATTGGTACTTGGACTGGTACCGCCAATGGAGAAAACCAATCAATTTTAATCGTAAAGGGAACTTAGTACTAACTAAGCTAGTACCAAGTTTCCTGTACAGTAACTGTTCAATGCTTCTCTCCATTGATGATACCAGTCTTAGTACCCAATATCCCGTGTTATTCCCATATACATTGGGTATTATATCAGGAATATTCCGATGTGCTCTCATCTTCTTCATTGGTTGACAGAAATCCAAAACTGCATAATTTTGGATGATTTAATGTATGAAAACATCCATTGTCCATTTTGGTCAGTCACATAACATTTGTAAATTGTTGAGCAGCTGAAGTTAGCTAATTGCCAGTATATACATGATATGAGAACACTGGTCCAATCTGAAATTCTTTTATTGATAGATTGACTGTATGTTGGATATGAACCCAAAACAAAATTGATGTGTAAAAAATAGAAAACAAGAGATAATGAAAAATGAAAGTCATACATCTCTAACATCAGAGTGAAATAGTAGTGCTTCAATTGCCATGATATTTCTGAAAAAAAGACCTCCTCTTTAAAGAATCTCAAAGTTAGAAAATGAAGGCTGAATATATTGCAAGGAATCACCAAAATATAGTTAAGCAAGAAATCAAGAAGGCATCAGTTTTCAATATTTAATACAATAAAATTTATCCCAATTAATAATAGAAAGTATATTATAATAAAAAATGTATCTAAGTTAATCAAACATTTTCATTGGTGTTACAGTACGGTAGTTCATGTATTTTCATAAAAATAATCAATCACAAAAATAATATGGATCAATAAAGCATGAAGTTTTCCTATCATTTGTTTTAAATTTTTAAAGCCAGTTCACAAGTATGATTATACATGTACAGCAGTAAATAACTCTTTGTTTTAAAAAATGGATTTTCTCACTTTTGAGAGACAGCAGTTCCTATTTTTAGCGGTGTGAGATTTCCTTGTCTTACACTAGTGCAAGACAAAAAAATCACGTGCAGTTTACCGGCAAATATCGTGTTTGCACATTAGGGTCTTATAGTGTACATCTGTCCTCATTAGTGGTGAAAATTAGTGGTGAAAAGTGTATCTAATCTGCGTATTATAAAATTGTTATATCATTTGAAGTAAATACGAGAAAATCGTTCTTTTAAAATATGGCGCGCTCGGGGTATACATTCCTGATTTTATGACGTTGCAAAAAGGGACGTAACTCCTTGTGTAAACAGAAAAAAAAGGGGGCGACATTTTTGTGTGGATTTTAGTATATTTTAGGGTAAATACAGTGAGAAATAAAATCAAACACCGGTGGAAGTGCGAGACAGGAGAATCTCAGACACCCTCGGGTAAGATTTCAATCATCTCGGACTCAGCAAGCTTCGTCCGAGACTGGAAATCTTACCCTTGGGTGTCTGAGATTCTCCTGTCTCGCACTACCCCTGGTGTAAGATTCTTAATATCTCCCTTTAAAAACTTTCTATATTTTTAATACAAATAAAGATGAATTGCCTCCCTTATACTACTGTAAATAAATTTCTAGTAGAAAGTTTAATATATGGTTGGAAAAGGGGTTTTAAAATTACCATTTTTTATTACCAAACCAAAAAATTAATTTGAAAAATTATTGAATATAAAAGATAACTCTTATATCTGTTGTATTCCAAGATAACAACAAGTAATGCTTAATCCATATAAAGACATGATACGATTGCAGCATAATAAAAAAGTGGTTTAAATATAAAGGAGTTGACATAAAATGACTGTGGGCGTAATACAGATGTTGTCTAAAATCTGCTAAAAATGTACTAATGAAAATCAGAAATTCAGAGAAAAGGATGATAGTCCATTTCAAAATCGACAAAACAAAAGCAAAAAAAAACGAATTATCTCCCTTTCCATAATAGAATATCATTTTTCATTAAAAAAGTAAAAGTCTTTTCTTTGTTACCTTCCAACCATGAATCATTTTGTAAAAATAAAAGAATGTGAGCTTATTATGATATTTATAAATTATAAATATCACATTAAAGAAGCAAATTGTAAATTAGGGCTGTTCCAGAAAAACATACATGGGACGAAGGGAAGGCACTTTCAAATTGCTGCTTTGGGTGGGTGTTATTATTCAAGTCAGAATTCATGAGCAAATAGAAAAAAATCCTATATTGCATCTATGGGTGGTCATGACAATTTTTCAGTGCCTTCCCCCCGTCCCATGTATGTTTTGCTGGAACAGCCCTTAGCAAGAATTAGGAGGTGAATTCCTATTATCTTATGATACTGCTCCACTTAAAGATTTGTTTTGTCAAAAAATATATGTGTATAAAAACTATAAAAGGGACATCAACCTTAGCTGAAACATGACATAAATAGCTTGAGTTATTGTTATAATGTTAAATTTTGCAACACATACAGAAGTAAATAAAAAAATTGAATATCTGACCAAAAAAAACAATAAATAAATATTTAAATATCTATCAGTAATTAAAAAAAAAAGTAAATAAAAACATTTTCATATAAACCATATAATTTAACATAGTTAACACCATTGTGTGCTTATGCATTACAACATAGACTTTCATTTTTTAAATAAAATATATAATAACAAAATAAAATATGCCTATACTCAAGAAAAAAATGATCAGCAAGCACTAGGAGTTATTCCCCTTTATACACTTACACTGTACTAGAATTTTACTATTTGAAGAACAATCTATAAAAACTAATTTGTACATGTTCAGAATATTCAAATCCTTGTGTACAATATAGTTTATATTATAACACTTCTGTACATGTACATGTTGATTCATTTCAAAATGTTTCAATTACATATATATATAATATGTACATCAACACTATAGCCTTTATTACAATTGGCTAAGAGTTATTTCCCTTCCATCAGAACAGGAATTTTTTAACAACTATATATATCCATAATTCCATATTTCAGTTTTAATTCCTTATGATCTGAAAATTCTGGTGACTAGAGAAGCATTATCCTAGAATTATATGATGTTTCCATAATTCCAATAGTCCAATAAGATCTTAAACATACAAGCTCTGGTCATTTCTTGTCAGCTGTTGTTGCCTGTTATTCACAAATGATGAAATACTACATTTG